>JAWNPN010000044.1:2987500-3052500 GCA_035047485.1 Drosophila peninsularis | reverse complement strand
CAGAAGTTTGTCGCCACTTGCAGCCCTTTGGCTTTAATATTTATATTTTGGCATTGCACACACGGCGTATGCGTAATTTTTCTCTAAAATGTCACGCCCGTGAGTGGGCCGCACCGGATGAGGCGCCCGAGCACATTATCATCATTGACATAGTCGTTGTCATCAGCATTAACGTTAGACATATTATTATCTGGCTCAGCTTTTGTGCCTTGCCATTTTCTTTTCTCTTAACGTTTTTTAACATCCGTCAGAAGTGTTGAGCTCTTCACGGGGTATATTAGCTGGGGCAAGTTGTTTGCTGTGATTGCCAGAAGGTGGATAAGGTGAAGCTTTGGTTTCTAGATGAAAAATTATCTGCATAAGACGTTTGGCTTGACAATGAGTGAATCAGCTTATGACTTGTATGCACATATGGGCTGACTAAATAAGAGCAGTATGAAAATAAATAAAAAAAGAATTAATAATTATTTGAGGTATATTATTTTATCTTATATCATTTGAAAGCTACAGTCATGCCATTTATATAAAAAATAAAAAATATTTACAGTAACTGTCTATGGCAATGGTTACTTGAATTTTGCCCTGAGCAAAAAAAACTAATAATCTTGCGAAACGGTATTTTTGCTCAACTATTAATATAGATAATATAATTAGCTAGGGTATTTCTGTTTCGGCTGTTCAAAGGTAATTTTTTATTCTTTTTTTTGTGTGCCATTTGCAATTCCCACCTGCGTCTGACCTACTGAAAGGCAGCAGCGGCAGCGGCAGTAGCATTGCCTCTGACATTTTGTCGTTGGCGGCTCATCGCAATCATAATTTCCATCTTTATGAATTTTTAATGAGAAAAACCCAACTCGAACTGAAGGACGTAGAAGAAGTGTAAGCTGTAACAGCAGCAGCAGCAGCAGTGGCAGTAGCAGTGGCAGTGGCAGTGGCAGTGGCAAGTGGCAGCAGCAGCAGCCGCTTAGCCTGTCACTTGCAATTTGAACTAAATTTTCTATAAGGCTCGACCTTGGATGGAATCATGGGCAGGATCTGGCGAAGGCTGCCTGAGTCGATGTTGTATTTAGTTAGGCAAATATTTATTTGATTGGTTCCGGGATTTGCATTTGTGTATTTGAAATGTAAGCGAAGCGCACAGCAAACCAAATTGTGCGCGAAAATGAAAAGGAAAATAAAATACTATATAAAAAAATATATATACAACTCGTGGAATGTAAAGAAAATAGGTATATAAAGATATATATAGTGAAAAACAGGTGAAAAGATTGTAGAGGAGTGAGTGGCCAGAGGGTCGAAGACGCGCAAACCTAATTAAGAGCTCGTTAGAGTGTTTTTTGGCAGCGGCATTCAATGCGAATGAATAATGCTGAATAAGTGAGTGCATTCATCTAAATTAATTACAGCTCGAAAAGGGGTTTCCAAGGGCCGCGAGCATTCATATCGAAGGCCCATCAAAGGTCTTCAAATTTAAAGAGGCCACGAGCGGACAACTGGAGGCAACATCCTGGCCAAGTAAGCCGGATGTCAAAAATATATATAAATATGAAGACTAGGAGAAATAACATAAAAAATGGGCGTTATTAGAGGGCAGCAGCAGCAGCAGCAGCTGGGGGCAACCGGATGCTTGGCGCAGGCAGCGTGACGAAAGTGTTGCACGAATTTTTAGCAAACGAAGCGTATTTAATATGGTTTCCTGCAGGATAGCAAGCTTATTTGTGCCACGCTTCCTCAAGAAAGGAACAGGTGTATATTCGATTATGCGGATCTAGAAAATGGCTCTTCAAGGCAAAAGTTTTGGGAAGCGGCTGGAGGCAGACTTAAAGTCTGTGACGATCTACCTAGAGCTTGTCTCTGATTTAAGTACATCAAATTTGATTTACATTTTCCACAGTTTCGATTTCATTAAAGTCTCGTCAAAAAGTATACAGACAGTCGGCATGCGCCTCACAATTTTATGATATTAAAGAAAAGGCAGCTTGGGCTTGGGCTTGGGCAGCCTAATCCAGCCAACAACAGGCAGCAAAACCAATCCCATTGCTTGCTAAAGACCTTAATTTGAATCTTTTGTGCCGCCTGCATTCGTTATGAATGTAAATGAGCTGCTGACCGAGGCGGAAATGTGATTTATATAATTTATGTGAAATGTGCTCGGCCAGCGTTTCTTTTACCCTTCTAATTATTATTGTTTGTACGCCAGTGAAATAAAACATATAGAAAAGGGCGAAAAATGCGACAACTAATCAATGTTAATCCGTTTCTAACGAGCCGTCGTTAGGGACACTCTCTCACACACACACACACACACACTTGTATGGCATCATCATCAAAATGCCTTCGGGCCTGCAAGTCGTCAAATTGCATTGTTGTTGCTATTATTGTTATTGTTATTGCTGGCATTTAACGATAATGTCCGCATATCGAGGCCATAAACAGACATTGAGGGCCAATATAAAATGCCACGCCCACACACAGCGACACACTTTCAAAACAGGTCCGCATGCAAGTCTATGGCCAACTCTCGGCATATCTGTCGCCAGTATTTGCCCATGTATCTGTGTGTATAGCCCGCCGCTCGGGCGTTTAATGCGATTTGTTGTGCCTGTGTCTCAATGCCAGATACATTAACAAAGTTTTGCTGGCTTGGAGATAAACTTGAGCTACATTCCCTGGCGAGGGTCGCTGACATTTTCTAGGAAACCATTAGGCGCATTATTAACATGGCTGCTAACATAGCTGTTAACGCATAAATAACATATGTTATATATGTTTGCTTTTTAGGCGCGTGATATGATTTATATAAAAAGTTAATGGATGTGTGTAATGAAGAAGGGCACGATGAGCAGGATGTGAGCTGGAAGTAATGTAATCTATAAAGTTTTCCATAGGGAGTTTTTGAGGGAACTTTAGCTAGACTAGTCTAGGCTTATACTGACTCATATTATATAATAGCAAGTCAAGTTAATTTAACAATTGCCTTTCACGTTCTTCATATAGCTCTGCAATCCCAAAGGCAGCTGTAGAGATGGGCCTTAGGATAACGCATAATTGAAATATAATGAAAGAAATTAATTTATTCAAGCGTATTCATAGCTTTGGCTTCCGTTTCTCCTCAAGCTTGGCTATTTGCATTCCAATTATACTCTCTAATTGGCAACTTATCAGGCAGCCCTCGCAAATTAAAATTTTTTTGTTCTGTTGTTTCTTCCATGGCAGCCTTTCTGCTTCTGCGGTTGTTTGTTTATGCCAAATATTTGATATGAAAATATGTGTTAAATTCCTAAACTTTGGTGCTCTTTCTTTCTAGCTCATGGCAAGGCTCATTTTGTGGTGGTCTGCTGCTGATACCCCAAGTGTATAGCAATATATATGCATGCAGGCACAGGCGCAGAAAGAGGCTAGCCAAACTTTTGTAAACAAAAAGCAAACAAACACACACACACACACACACACACACATAGACCAGATAAATGCAAACATTTCGCTCGTTGCTGTTGACAATCCTTTTGGCTGCTCCGCAAAGTATGCTACAAAATGTGAGCAAAGCGTGGCGTGCCTTGGCCCGGCAGCTGCTACTGAAAGATATATGTACGTATATATTTAACTGTTTGCCATATTATGGCTTTTATATTGAGTTGTTTTGGACTTATCTAGTTTACGGCACAAGCGACGGCGCTTGGGCAAACACCATGAAAACTTGTACAGGATGTGTTTTGGTTTTATGGCCCGGCAGCCAATCGCATAACACTTTAACTAATGGCCACAGCTTGGAGTGCGCCGGCACAGAAATGATACATAATGCTAATTTTGTAGACCAGATAGACGCTTTTGATTCATGCAGTACAAATAAGCCTTGTAAATATGCCCATAAATTACGCATACGCAGCGTAATCGCTGAAGAATTGTAAATCATTTGTAAACTAGCTTGTGTGGGCGTGGCCCGCAGACACTGGCACCCATTGTGTAGAGGCTACAGTTGTTAGAGCATTAACATAAATTACCTTGCACAGCGATCCATCCACAGCGCTGCCTGATGCCAACTTCTTGAGCCGCAGCCGCCGCAGCAGCAGCAGCAGCAGCAGCAACAGTCACACACAGATGCACACACGCAGAGGACAAATACGTTGAAATGAAGTGGTTAAGTGGCCCAGTCATACACACACACACACGCACACACAGACGCACGCACACACAATCAGTTAGATAGTCGCTTGGCTGGTGAAGTCAAGGAGTTGCACGTAGATTTACAGTTTATTTGCATTTCCTATGCATCTGGTGGCACCACAGGACCCGTTGCGGCTGCACCGCCGCTACCACCGCCACCGCCACCGCTGCCGCTCGCCGAGGACGTACGTGAGACTGGGGCATGCCCCAAGCCCATAATTAGGCGTTGCGTTGTGGCCGTTGGCGTTGTGGGCTGCAGCTGCGGCGAATCGAGGCTGCCGTTGCCGCTGCTGCTGGCATTTAGGGCGCTGGTGGCACGTGTCAGGAACCAGCAGTCCATCGGCGTCGGCTTGCCCTTCATAATGACCGGGCCGCGGTATTCCAGATTAAACGAATCGTCCTGGTTGATCTCCTGGCACAGCAGCCTGCAAAAGCAAACAAGAATAGGGTGTGAGCGAGTGCGATAGCGATAGTTAAAGCTGGCAACAAGAATATGATTTAAGGACATTCGCATAAAGCTAGCCCCAGCCCACCCACTAGCAACTACGGATGCGCATCGGAGCTGAAGTTGGTGGCGGCTACAATCGTCTGCAATTTATTGCCAGCACTTGGCTAATGTATGTCAACATTGGGATACACATACACCCACACACATGCACACTTAGGGCCACTTGAGCGTGTTCTGGCCTTTGTAGATAGTTGGTAAATGATTTCGGAAGCACTTCACATGCTACTGCAATTTTATGCAAGGCTGTGAAGCAGAAGAAAATTTCCTTTTTGTTGTATGTGTACATGATATATGTATATATATATATATATAGCTGTAATGTATGTGTATATATGTAACACCTTAAACGCAGCTGCTGAAGGCCTACTGCCTGCTTGCAATCAAAAGCAAATGATATGCCAAGACCTGTGATGCAAGTGTCAAACTGAGCTCAAGCATCAAGCAACTGTGGCCGATAAATTCTTAATCGATTCATGAGGAAGCAGTTATAGTACCTAATACTAAATTGGTACTGTATTGCGACACTCTCACTAAATCCTGTAGCCCTGTGTAACTATAGCACACTAAAGCAACAGCAATTGTCGCATATTCGAATTCAGTCCAAAAGCTCTAAACTTTTCACATGTGCAATATATTTATTTCCTGTCATAAATTTATGCAAATATCAGCATTGTATGTTTTCCCATCGAATTTATTACGCACACATTTCTTCGCCATTTTTCGGATTTCAATCCATTTCTCTCTTCCTCTTTTTTATTTGCATATATTGAATTTGTCTGGCTGCGTACGTGGCGCATGTTGTGGTCGCATTTCCGTTTCCGCTTTCCGTGCAGTTGCAGCACGTTTTATTTGAATACCTCAGACAACAGTGTGTGTGTGTGTACGTGTGTGGGTTGCCTTGCGTCATCTACTTGATTATAGTGCTCAATAGCTGATTGCATGCACATTTAATTCAATTTATTCGGCCCTTTTTTACGGCTTGCTTTGCGGACACAATGTACGATGGGCCGTAACGATGCAATAAAAGCCACAGGTGAAATTGATGTCTTTTAAGTTTTTAATGGAGTGTGCAGTGCAGTCGGTCAAGATCTTGCGATTTTACTATTTGCATACCCTGTATGCCAAAGTTGTATGGAAGAGGGTGTTATCAATAGTATATGTAGAATGCAACAGAGTATTTCCTTTTTCTGTTGATGAAATGTTTTTCATCTTATTTTTGTTTTGACTGATTTCCATCAATAGCCTTTCATAAGCTCTTGCATGATTTTTTATTAATTTGATCGGATAACAGGGTATCTACCAGTCACACCATGTAAGTTTGCATGTAATCAATTAACCTTAACCGATATATATATTCTACATTTTCTTGATTTCTTTATCTTTAGCAAGATATCTTTTTTTTCTGTTTACAGGGTATGTAACAGTCGCTCAACTTTAATTTCAGTATAGCTGCACAGCTTTTATTTAAATATTTTCCATTTACTTTATTCATTCAGTTATTGCCACAAAATATCTCACTGAATATAGGGTATACAGCAGTTGCCCAACACACTCCAACTCAGATTACAGGGTATATGACAGTCGCTCAACCTTAGCTTTGATATATATCAATATCCATTGTTCTTAATTTCTCATCTACTGTTTATTTGGTTTGCAGGGTATCTAGCAGTCGTGCTGGCGCCCATACGCAATCAAGCCTCTGTTTGTTCAAGCGATTAAGGAGCTGCGTTCAGATGCAAGCGGACAGTAATCAATTGCTGCTTGCCCTCCCCCCGCAGCTGCGATTGGATTTAATTAATGTCTTCATTAAAACACAAATTTGCACAGAGCGTAATTTGCAGAGTAAATACTGAAGATATCGCGCAGAGGCAATATGAATATTGAAGCCTCGTAATTGATATGCAAGCACTGCATATATATATATAGTATATATATATATATGTGGAAGCCACAAATAAATAAAATTGAAACTTTTCTCCTTACTCACAGGCGACACCCTCGAATAAATAGTGAAAAAAGAGAAGCTGAAATTCAATTAACATATGCAAATAAATAAAATTACGAGTAAAGGTGAAAAAATAATATGATAAATAAAATTCAGGGAAATTAAAAAATTGTCTGCATTTTAATTGCGTTTAATAACTTACATCATAAATATTTTGTGAACGGTAAAACACTTAAATGACACTCAAAACCGCATTTCAATTAAAACTATTTGCATACAAAACGCAGGTGAGAGACAGGTGGAACTCGATGTAATTTTAAATAATTATGAATAAATAAATTTCAAGACTCAGTGCAAATTCTTTAAAAACGAAAGCAAAACTCATTCGAAATTACGTTTTTCAGCTAGCCTTAAAGAAAAGAGAGAGCGAGAGTGACAACGAACTGAAATTGAAGTGCGTGTGGGTGAGGCGAGTCGAGAGCACAGCGGGAGAGCGACAGCGCGGCAGAGCGCGGCGAACAGGTAAAAACAGCTGAGAATTTGATATGAGCAATTGTTGGTAATTGTGTTTTGTTGTTGGGCCCGAGCGGTTCAGTTGCTTGTTGGCGCTGGAACAGCGCGAATTATTGAACTCAGCGTTGCGTGCTGCGAGTGCAGAGTCGAGTCAAATAATTTGACTAAATGTGGCAGGAAGTGATATAGAGGTGTGAAGGCAGCGGCAATTGTAAGTTCCACCTGTTGCTAGCTGAGCTGTCCTAAGCCTCAGGTACTGAGAGTGTCATAAGAGTTGCGAGCGGAATGTGAAACTTGATTTTGTTGATGGCACGCTCTGGCCATGCTTTGATTAAATGTAAATAAAATGTGCATAGCTTTGTTTGTTTACGAATTGTTTTCGTTTACCGTTTTTGTTTTTGTTTTTGTTTTGCGCGTATCATTGCCAGCATTAAAAAATCAATAAGGAGAGCACTGAGAGCGAGAGAGAGAGAGAGAGAGAGTTTACGTTCGCTCTTTACACACACACACACACGTACTTTCTCTCTCTCTGTGCTCCGCTCACCCCCTACGAGCGAACTGCTGTCCGTCTCTCTCGCCAGCTTGGTTTTTCTTGCATTCAATTTCCGTGCCGTGCCGAACTTTGTTTAACGTATTTTTGTGTTTTCGAAATTGGCCATAAATTGCTGGCAACTGCATTTGCTGGATATTAACTGCTTTGATTTGATTTGCTAACATGTTGTTGCAGTTGCTGTTGGCATTGCAGCAGTACGTAAGTCAATTAAAACGGCAATTGGCTTCGCTTTGGCTGGTGACAGTGCCCCAACACTTGTTTGGCTTCCGGCTATTGGTCGGCCAGCCGCGGGTGGCGACCACCCGAGCCAGTTACCAGCGCCACGGCCAATTGCCGAGACGCCAGCTGGTCATGGACTACATCTTCGAGTGCTTCTTCAACGACACCTTCGAGCACATCACCCGCAACGGACTGCAGGATCGCCAGTCGCGTCGCGACGTGCTCGATCACCTCAGCGCCATTGTCAAGGGCTGTGCCGACGGCCAGAATGTGGGCACCGACGAGGCCGCCAGCATAGCGGTCATTGCCGCCCTGCGGTTCCATCGACTGGCCAAGCAGGGCAACGGAAATGTAAGACTTTAAAATTATTTTCCAAATTTTTTATATGATTTTTTTGTGCACTTAGATATTGCGGTTGTTTGACAGTTTGCATTGAAAGCTAACAATATTTATTATATATACTTTACGTAACTTTAAATGATAAACATTTGATTAAACTGCATTTAATCAGGGAAATCTAAACTCTTCTCAACTGAAGCTCTATGTGAACCTTGACTTTCAGCAGGAGCAGACCTTTAGAGAGCAAGTCTCATTCATAAAAAGTCTCAAACTCAAATATTTTAGCATCAATTCAATATTTAATGTCCTTTAAACTCACATATCTTCAAGCCAATTATTTTTTCATTTACATATTTGAAGCCAACAGTAAAATTTATTTCGCATAATGAAGAATCAATCTTGGGTACTTGTGCCCAAAAGCTCAGCATATGCGCATCGATATATTTATGTAGGTAACAAGCCTGTGAGACCAGGTATTATGTCACACACACACACTCACACACACCTGAAGTTGAGATTAATGCTTAGCTCTTAAGTCCCGCCCTAAAGCCAGCGTAATTTGTAGCACATGCTCCGAAAGCTTGTCTAGCATTTAATTTAAATTTAAATTTAAATGCACTCTGTGCGGAAGGAACGAAACTTTTTTGTTTTATTTTTAGAAGAATATGTAAACGTGTCCTTTTTGCAGGTCTGCCTCATGGGGAAGTATCACAACATTTTGTATATTGCGCTGCGCACCTGTTGGGATTGGGGTGTGCGCGATTCCGAGGTTGTGGTTCAACTTCTGGGTAAGTCAAAGGCACAAACTTAATAATTTAATACATATGCACATGTGTGTGAGGGTGTGTGTGTGGGTGTGGCTTGCTTGGGGCTTGGCCTTTTATTTTGCATATTTTAATGAATTTTATGACATCGCATCAGATTATGAAGCGCGCACATAAGCAGGCGGCTCTCATTTAATCACGTGTTTCTGCTAATTGCGAGCCGGAATTACGTTAAGTTGATACAAAGGTGTTGCTAATGCGGCTGCTGCTGCTGCTGCTGCTGCTTCTTGTTTGCTTGTTGCATCGTAAAACTTGTAAAGTGCCTTAAAGTGTTGCAAGTTATTTGGGCCATGCCTCCAGAGGCTGCGCCTGCCCGACTATGTGTTTGTGCGTGTGTTTTCTTTAATTAAAATGCTGCGTAAAACTTGACAGCCCGAAGACGAGCGGAGTTAATGGTATGCCAAGGCTTCAGGCTGACTGCTGTGTGTGTAGACGCTTTTGGCAAGCGTTAAAACTTGCGCTTGGGTATAAAACCCAGCAGGTTCTGAGTTGGGCTAAAAGCAGGATTTCGCGAAGATCGAGTGATGCCTCAGCTGATGCCTCTAGCATCGTAGAGAGTAGAGCAAGTATGGTGAATCTTAAATGGATAGTGTATCTGCTAGTCAGGCATTTGAAGATCTAGGCAGTTGAACATTATATATGGCCTCATATAGTTAGTCTAACCATGATTCCAGTTCAATTATCTATTTCTAGGGCATTTCGCAGTCGTGCACTCCCTATCAACGCACACCTCACATGTTTTTTGTAGCATGCAACAGCAGTCAAAATGCTGCCAGCAGCTCTTTACCTCGTCGCCGTGTGCTGCGGCCCAGCTCTTAGCCCAGTTAACTCGAGACCTGTGCTCGCTCTTACACACAAAATTCTGTTTTCAGTTTTTTGGTTTTTTGGCTGCTGACATTTTGCACGCTTCCGTTTCACTATTTCCGCTGCGACTCCATTTTGCGGCTGCCAAAAATACAGAAAATGGGAAATGGCAAAGGGGAAAGCTGGCAACAAGTGCAGCTGCGTAATTGGCTTTTTTTTATGGCTTTTTTTTTGTGAGGCATGGATAGGGGGTGGGCGAGGGTGCCCTACTCTGCAGCTTGTGAAGTTGAATGCTCTAATTGCCTCTCTCTGGCTGCCCCACAGTGTCGATTTTTGAGTGTGAGAAGACGTTCGAGCGCATCTTCCTGGGCGCCCTGTTCGGACCGCACGCGCCGCACTTTATAGCCGGCTGGCGCAGCGACTTTCAGGATCAGGTAAGTGCTACTACACATGTGAATAGAGTATAACTTCGTCTCTTTGCTGCTGCTTAACAGAATGAAAACACCCGCGCCATGGTCTATTTCCTGAAGCATGCCACACGCGAACAACTGACGCTGCCCGTGTGGATACCGCGCTTCGAGCAGGAGCGCCAGCTCAGGTAAGCTGACAGTTCCAGCCAAATTTATGGCTGCCACAAACAAAAGCCAAAATAAAAACAAAATGAACATATTCGTGCTCTGCAGTTGCAGGCTCTAAGCGAATGGGCTATACTCTAGAGGAAAAGCTGCGTGACTTTTTAATTGAAAGTAGCAAACGACGAGCTTCCGATTTATCCGCTGATTCAAGTCAATTCGTACCAGATCTCAGATATAAACTCTCATAATCATTGCATGTGGCTATGCTCTACGTGCCGCAAGTGCTCGTGGAATGACTTTCAAGTTGACAATGGCAACAATATTTTGTTGCTTGTTATGTTGCTTGTACTCGGATGCTATTTCTGTTCAGCTCGAATGCCCGCAGGCAGCCAGCCAAACTTGCTTTCAAGTCGTGTGTGTGCCAAAGTTGGTTTTTTGTCGAGCTTTGCGCTAGGCGAGCTAATTGGCAAAGCAGCCAAGAGCCTTTGCACTCAGAGGTAAATCAGTTTGCAGCAAGAAGAGAAAATACTGCTCTGTGTGCTGCCCTGGAGTGCATTAGTCCAGTAGAACTCAGCTGCTTAAGCAAACTTTCGAAACAATAGCGGAATTACTTGTAATGAAGTAAACATTCAATTGGCGCACTAATTGATGCTGAATGCCAGAACTGAATCGCTGCTGATAAAGCCTGAAAAATTGAGGCAAATTTAATGAATGTCTGTCTTGGCAGGCGGGCAAACAAAGGCGCAGCCTGTTGCCGGCCGGGCCGCTGGGAATGCCGGGAGAAAATTACAAATAAAAAGGATTTTAATTAAATTAATACATGCTGCATTGTTTGAGCGCTCGGCGCGTGTTTGTCGCCCATAATTGAGTAAAAGATGGCGACACTTTACAAGCGCACACACACGCGCGCGTATACACACATATATACATGTAGACACACGCATACGCTGTCGTTTATTTGAACAATGGCCGCTGCGGCTTCAATCTGAAACTCGCCCGGGCTGCTGTTGGTGTCATGTATAATTAAGATTTTCGCTCCAAACATGAGCTCAACTTGCTGTCTCTGGCATTTCTTGTTTCTTAGTTTCCACAGATTTATGAACATGTCTGCGTGTGTGTGTGTGTGTTGCTGTTGCTGTTGCGATAAGCTGCAAAGCAACTGGCAGCAATGTAAACCTTTTGTTATTTTGGCTTTGTTTGCCAGCACTCTGGAGGATTAGAGTCAAAAATGCGTGTAATAAGCGCACATAGCCAACACTCAAGCGCTGATGCACACACGCCCACACACACATACACACACACACATACATATGTATATAGGGGAGTGGAAGCTGTCTGACAAACATGAGAAGAACATTTATGTTGCCCTCTCGCCTGAGCTTAAACTGTGTCTGCAGCCAACATTAATACAAATGAATAAGCATTAATAGCTGTATGTGTGTGTGTGTGTGTGTGTGTGTGTGTAAGCAACAGTAAATGCCAGCAATGTGCCAATAAACATTGCTGTTGACTGTCGCTAAAGTTGCACAAATCAGCGTGGCAAACTAACATAACATCTCTCTCTCTCTCTCTCTCTCTCTCTCTCTCTCTCTATATATATATATATATATATATATATATATATATATATATATATATATATTTACATATATACACATACAGAAATCTATATATATATATCATAAAAATATTAATGCTTCTAAAGATATTATTTAGCTGTGCTTACAGGCCTTAGGACAGCAGCTGTTAAGTATACGCAACGTAGGCCCATTCATTTATCTATACGGCGCTCAGCGGAACCCAGACCAAACTGTATTAAAATTAGGAAAATAGTAAAGCCTAAAGCTTAAATACAGCAACTATTACCCCAGGTTTCAATATTCAACGTCAATTTAAGCTGCCATATTTCGTAGGACATTCAAAGTTTTTGATTTTGTAAGCTCACAAAGCGTCGCATCAGCTCAAAGCTGGCATGCTGACAGTTAGTTTAACTTATGCTGGCCAGCGGCTGGCTTTGGTCGCATTTGAAAGTTACAACTTTCCAGCTGGGGCAGGCAGAAGACCCGCAAGGACATGCGGCGCACAGAAATCATGTCAGGCTGGCCATGTCCTTATGCTCTGCAGACTCAAATTAGTTGTGCTAAAACAACATATTTGCAGTTCAAATAGCTGTTGCCTTTAAAATAGCTGCACATACCCGTTTATTTTCTTTTATTTTCGTTTATTTTCATTTACTTTCAGCTATGAACGTAAACTCTAATTCAGTTTTCATAAACGTGCTAAAAGCCCACAAATTTGATAGGCAAACTGGACTTTTGTTATTTTGTGCTTAGCTGTAAATTAATTTGCAGAGGACTTTGCAGCCACAGCCAGTGTAAAATAGGCAAATGCGCTTATCAACTGCTCCACAGCAGAGTGTGCGTGCTTGTGTCTGTGAGTATATCACCTGCATGTGCGCTGCTGTCGCTTTATTGTGGTTTTGGGCCCACTTTTATGCGCAGCACATAAAAGCCAACAGCAGCACACAAAATGCCACACACACACACACATATATGTATATAGCGTGTGTGTGTGTGGGTCTGTGCCATTGTCTCGCATGTGCCGCAAAGCGCTTCAAGTGCATGTGCTGTACAAGCTAATGTCTCAATGGAGCTAAACGCCTTCTAACAACGCTGCGTATACGCAATATTGAAGTTCTGCACTCTAAGAGCAGTCTAATGCCATACGGCTACAGCTCACAAAGAACTATTCAGAGAGTAAAACACATAAACGCATTGGCGAATATTAAATACTCTTTTTAAGTGAGGAAATAAATATATATATGATATAATTGCTGAACTCAGCTTATCGTTCAGTTTTCTATATATATATATATATGTATATATATATATCACTCTATGATAAATAAATATAATAAAGTTTAAATTCATTTATATTAAATCCCAATTGATTTCCAATTGGACAAATTCCAAGTTATTTCAAGTTTGTTCTTCTATGTTTCTTCATAACAACAGACTGATTTTTAAAAGGAAAACATTGAATCTGTGCCAAATTTCCTAAACTTGAACAAACTGAAATTTCAAAGCCAAGAGACTTATGTGTCTGCCTGAATGCTAAATTACATTCCTAAAACCTCCCGCAGGCGTCTGAGAGAGCAACCCAAAAAGTGCCCCGAATGTGACAATAGAAAGCATCAGGCAGCAGGCAACATCGTAGCAGCTTAATTTCCTTTTGGCAGCCCTCTGCCCCAGGCTAATGTAGTGGAGCCATTCGGCTGGCAGTTAAGGCCAGTGCAGGGCAGAGCACGCATTAGGGTTTCGTCACTCTCCCTTTATACGCTTGCTCACATTACAGGGAATTATCTAGGCAGCCACTCAGCTATCCAGGCTAACCAACTATTTCGCTTTTCTTTGCAGATTCATTGATGTGCCCATTGAGTCCTGTGGACGGTCGTCGCCGCTGCGCATCGCGCTGCAGGCAAATGCGCCTGAACTACTGCTCATTCTGCTCAGGTAAGCGGGGCGGGGCAGAAGGATGTTGCCTTGTTGGGTGCGCACTTCAATTAGCACAAAAAATATGCATAGTGTAGTGGCGGCATCGTCATAATGTATGCAACGCAAAACTCTATGCGGCGCTTAGCATAATCAAGTGGTACAGCTGACAATGGCACGCCCCCCGAGCGGCACCCTTGACAGGCGTTACGCCTCTTGAGCAAGACGCAAATATTAACATTAAATATGAAAGTCGCTGCCAAAGCGAATTTGCATGACAAGGCGACGCAAAGCGCGTCGTCTCCGCTGTGTCTCATGGCCAGCTACAGCCACAGCCACAGTCGAAGCCAAGCAGCCTGCCACAAACTTATGAGCATGCACTCAGCAGCAGAGGCAGCAGCAGAGGCAGCAGCAGCAGCAACAACAATAATAACATTGAAATATTCATAAAATTTATATGTAAACGCTTGCAGTTTCAACTAGTTTTGAGCTCGCACAGACGTTGTCCTTGGAACTGGTGCTTCGTAGTTTTTTAATATTTTTTTGCATGTTTTCGGTTTCTGGTTGCGGTTGGCAATTTATTGTTTTATAACTCGATATTGCCCAAGTTGTTGGCCATTTGCTCAACATTGTTGCTGTTGTTGCTGTGGCACGCCTCATTGCTCAGCGCAGCCCTTTGGCACGGACGCCTTTTCAATACTTGATTCCGCGCCAAAAAGTATGCGCATATTGATTGTCAGCCAAAAGTCGAAGAGGCAAAGCGGCAGAGATTGCAATCAAATCAGAGCCGGCCACTAGATATAACAATTTATGTCCAATTGCACGAAATGCAAATGCTCTCAGCAAGTGCCATAAAGCGTAGCATATAAGAGCTGCCATAGTGTGCATTTCTACAATTCCGTTTCAATTCAACTATGCGAAATGATAGTTATGAGGACAAGGTTATCCTTTAGCACTGCATAAATACATTTCCAATATCTAGTTGAGAATGCAAGTTATGCTAATGGCGATAATAACCATGATGGTGCTTAGACGATGATGATGATTATAAAATCTGCATTTTGATATAAGAATTAACTATGCTAAACTATACGCTTCGTAGTTAGCTTGCAGCTGCTAACAAACTCCAGGCATTGCAGAAAAAATTTTGTAGCATACTTTTATGGGCACGCAAAAATTAATTTCGTTTAGCTATTTATGAAGTATTGTTAGCGATTGATATGTTATAGATGAAAGTTGAGTAATGAAATATACTTAAGCTTAAGCTAGTTAGTTAGTTAGTTAAGTTAACTATATATAGATATGATTTGATACACCTTGGCTATATATATTAATACATATTTGTTTGCAGAAAAAAAATCGTAGCATACTTTTATGGGCACCATTTTATATTATTTATATATAATTGTTAGAGTTAAGTTATAGGAGATATATGAGTCATGAAATATGTTTAAGATTAAGTTAACTAGTTAATTTAATTATAAATATCTATGATTTGATACACCTTGGGTATATATTAATACATATTTGTTTGCAGAAAATATTCGTAGCATACTTTTATGGGCACCATTTTATATTATTTATATATAATTGTTAGAGTTAAGTTATAGGAGATATATGAGTCATGAAAAATGTTTAAGATTAAGTTATTAGTTGATTTAATTATAAATAGCTATGATTTGATACACCTTGGGTATATATTAATACATATTTGTTTGCAGGAAAAAAATCGTAGCATACTTTTATGGACACCATTTTATATTATTTATATATAATTGTTAGAGTTAAGTTATAGGAGATATATGAGTCATGAAATATGTTTAAGATTAAGTTAACTAGTTAATTTAATTATAAATAGCTATGATTTGATACACCTTGGGTATATATTAATACATATTTGTTTGCAGAAAAAAATCGTAGCATACTTTTATGGGCACTATTTTATATTATTTATATATAATTGTTAGAGTTAAGTTATAGGAGATATATGAGTCATGAAATATGTTTAAGATTAAGTTAATTAGTTGATTTAATTATAAATAGCTATGATTTGATACACCTTGGGTATATATTAATTCACATTAGCTTTGGTATTCATTCAAAGTTTAAATTGCCATCGCTGCAGCAGTCTTGACTGCCACATCTGCTGATTGAGCGCTCTTCCACTACGCTGTCTATTTCTATTTCCATCTCCATTTAATGGAATTGCTTAAGTATAGCACTTATACATAGTATAAATTGATGCCAAAGCTCGGTCTCAGACTGCAGGCAGCTGCAGTCCAGAGCGCTGCCTAGCTTGTCATGGCGAGCATTGTTGAGGGGTTTGCTTTATGCTGCTTTGTTGCTGTTTCAATTCTCGATTGATTTCGCTGATGATGCGGTCATTATTTGCGGATTTCAATTGTTTACGCTTTTCATTTGTGTTTGGCTTTTCGCTTTGTTGCATTTTCAATTGAAATTGGCCATGAAATATGCAAATTGACGCCATTCACATACATTTTCCCGCGCACCTGCATCAATTTTCAAATATTCATGATCATAGCACTTCGGTCTGTGTGTCTGTGTGTGCAGAGTAAATGTTGACGAGGACATATTATGCTATTTTACACTCAAAGAAAAACACAAGACTTCCTTACACAATTAACATATTCCATAAACAGTTTTAATATATGAATTATATAAATAATTCCTTTGGAATTAAATTTTAAACATAATTTTGTTACACAAATTGAATTTATTTAGGATTTTCCTGTCGACTTTTTCGTCTAAATACTTAAATATACATTACGCAGCTTATCGGAGGGAAATGCAAATGGAAGAGTCGAAGAAGCGACTGAGACATTTTGACAAACATTTTCAATTTAAAATGTGACAGAGCACTGATGCCCTTCGCCATTAAACATTTGCCATTTGCTGCCAGCACGCCAGCTGCCAGCTGCCAGCTGCCGCAGTCGCTGCTGCTTCCGCATGCCACATTTGCACTTCATTTGCAATTTACCACACACATGTGTGTGTGTCAGTGTGTGTGTGGATATGACAGGACGTCGACTACATGACCGCGAACCGTGCTCTGTTCATTATTTCATTAGCACATGCTGTTTATCAGCGCTTCAAAGCTTTATCACCCGTTGCCTGCGCTCTGGCTCCGGCTCTGCCCAGTTTTACCTGCTTTGTGTCGTGAGTGCAGCCTGAGCAATGTCGTCAACAAATTACAGTTAAGAACCGCAAAGCATTTGCGACGGCTAACCAACTACGTGCCCCAGCACATTGCACGTCAACCGCATCCGTGACCCGTGACCCGTCTTTCGTTTCAGATACGGGGCCGCACCGCAGCCGCCCGATGGGGGCACCTCCGTGATAATTGCGCTGCTCGACAAACTCATCGAGAATGGACGCAATTACAGCTACGAGCTGGTGCTCTGCCTCCAGATACTGCTGCGCAATGTGACCATGATTGAGATGCCTTTCAAGGTGAGTTGCAAACAAACATTTAAACAGAAACAGTTTCGCCTTGAGTTTGATCAGATAACTTTTCCTTTCATATAAATGATGAATAGAGAAACATTTAAAATTTTATAATTAATATTTGATACTATTCCATAGACAATACAGCCTTCGCTGTCAAAGTTGAACACGTTTCTCTCAAGTCGAAACCATTTTTGGGAGCCTGAGCTGCTTGCCAGTTCGTTCCGATGCGGGCTCTGCTTATCAGCCAAGTTCTACCCTTTGCTGGCTGCTCACTTTTAACTCGGCGCCTCTGTCTTTTCTTTGCAGCCCATGGTGTATGGGACGCGTCGTGAGATGTTTTTCGAGCGCTATGGACGACTTTTGATGGACAAAATCATTGGCAAGGAGCAGGTCTACGGTGTGCCAACACTACGACATTTGTGCCGGTAATTATCAACTGGGAGCTGCGTCATAGGGGCCGTGTCTGCTGTCCACTTGTCTTTGAAGTCCTGGCTGATGGGTCAGGGTCTGACAGGCGAAGCACATGGCTGCTGACGTTTGGCAGCCGAGTTCAACTTTGTTTTTCATTCAATTACTTTGGCTGAGATTGCTGCTGGTGGCGCTAGACGCTCACAGCCCCAGCGATAAGCCCGGAAAATTTAATAAGTACAAAAGTCGCAGCAGCAGCAGCAGCAGCGGCGGCGGTGGAAAAGACATCAGCGTTGGGGCCCGTCTGATTGACAGACAGTTTGACAAAGCATTCTGTTGACGCTTCTGTTGCGCCTGCCAGCTGGCCTTAAATTTCGGCTGCTCTTTGTCTTACTTCGGTTCTGGGCCGCTTTAATGACATGGCTTAGGCGCCCCTCCCTTTCCCATTGCCTTTGTCTATTATGTCAATCTCTAGGCCTTAGCCTGCGCTCAACTTTGTCGCCGGTTTAGGCAAAGCTACGTTTCAGCCAACAGCTGTTGGCCAAATTTAATTGAATTTCGCACAAATTTGATTAGCAGCGAGCACTTTAATCGATAAGCTGTCAAGCTATTTACTAATTTGATAAGTTGCCTACAAAGAAGTTTGCTGTGGCTTTTCCACTTTGCGCTCGGATTTCTGTTTGAGGCTTGGGGCGCCAGGCGCCGGGGCCACGCACTGACCCCAACTTCTTCTATTTGCCTCGCATGTTTGCCATTTGCCAACTCACGTGTCACATAAAAATCGCAACGACTTTGCCCCACCCACCCAGGCCACTTCTAGTCGTGTGTGCTTTGATGCCCTGTAAGCTGGGGGCGAGCGCAGAGGCAGAGTCCCCTATCCCTTGGCAAGAACTAGTTGATATTGCAGGGATTGGCTGAGCTTTCTTTTAATTTCACTCTCTCGACTCACTCATGCTCCACTTGTTTCATACTTCAGTCAAAATTACAGGGTATCTCCACGTGCTCATCCAAGCATTCTTCGGTCTGTTTGCATTTTTCTTCAGCCATTTGCCAGTTTATTTTCCTTTGGCGCTGGGAGGCTGCGCTCCTGCATATATGGCTGGCGACTATATATAGCCTATATATATATTTTATTCAGCAATCAATATATATGCAGGCATTTCAGTGCACGCCACGCAGTTGTGGCCGCATTCGCAAAACTGATTTCGACTTCAGTGCCAATTCGATTTATGCATTTCTCTTTGCCAGCCGACAGTTTGAGTTCAATTAAAGCCTTATTAATGCGACGCATGGGCCGCAGAGCGCATTTGAGTCTCGGTCGAGGTGCGCTCGTAATTTTTATGATCGTTTAGCTGCAGCTGCCTGGGGACGCGCTTCATTGATTGCGGGCGGCCCATAAAGTGGCCGGAACAAAAGAAGGCCATAATTTACAGCGCTCAATAATGTTGACAACGCAAATTAACAGCTACATAAAAAGTCGACTGTGGCGGACAGCTTAGGGGAGAGATTAGCATATTCTAAGGCTGACGTCGCCTCGTTTTATAACGTCAATTTTGTTGTTGCTCAAGTTTTTGCATTTCGCAATTGCCTGAGCAAAGCCCACTTACACACACACACACAGGCGCACTCAGGCAAGTTTCCTTTGGCCGACTCGAAAGCAGCTTTCACTATGCCTCAAAAAAGACGCTTGATTGCGCGCGAATCAAGTGGGGAAAGTGAAAAAGTGTGCGAATAAGAGCAGCAAGCAACAAAAATCCACACACCACTTCCGGCTCTTGAACTTCCCCATACACTGTAAGCTGAGCAAGGCTGCTTGCCTTTGTCTATGAAACTAGCCACAAATCAAGTTGATCAAGGAAGCTAGCTTGGGCTGGCCATAAGTTTAGCTGACCAGAAGAACTTGGTTGCAAATTTTGGCTTATACTCTAGTTCATTAAGGAACTTACTCAGCTCTATATAATGGATCATATTAAATGTTGATTATTATATTATATATTATATATCTATCAACTCTAATTTGAGTACAAAATGAAGAAAAATTTCTGAAAAAATTTATACAAATGATAAAAATATATTTTTAGAGCCAAAAAAAAAGGAGATAAAAATGATTTTCTAAAGGACATCAGCTAGTCGTTTCCTGCCTCACTTTGTTATTGTTTTTTTTCCGACTGCCACAACAAAAGAGGCGAGAAGAGAGCAACGGAACTTTGGGCGAGAGTAAAGTTTATAGAAATTTTCTTACAACAAAAGTTTTAAGCACATGAACTTTGCGCTCTGTTCGTGTTTTCTTTTCGTCTGATTTTTGAGCTGCGTCTGCTTTACTTTTTTCGCCATAGCAGCTTATTATGTGAAACTTAAATTAATTTATGAAATAGCTGGTTGAGATTGACAGGCAGCCTAATGCCGAAGAGAAAGTTGCTGAAAGCCAGTTCCGGGCGTAGACTCAACTGCACACATTTAGCTGGCAGATAGTTCGCCGGCGCAAAGTCAAACTCAAATATTTGTTCTATAACGAAATCTCTTTGCTCTGCCGCTTAGCTGTCGCATTCGTGATGAACTGCGCGAGCATAATCAGCTGCCCAATGGCATCGATACGCTGCGCCTGCCCAAGCGCCTGCAGCGCTACATTGACCTCACCGAGGAGCTGGACGGGACGCAGCTGCCGCCGCCGGAAAAGCCAGTGCAGCGGCTGACGAACGCCATGCAGCGGCTGGAGACCATTAGCAGCGGCACCGAGAGCGAGGACGAGAGCGATAATCATGTGCAGCTGCTGGAGGCTGTCACCGATGCCGAGAAGGCAGCTGTCGCCGCCTTTGTGGCCACGGGCGAAGGCGTCAACAGCGACGAGGCCATTCAGGCAGCGGTTGCCGCCTACGCTGCGGTCCGTGATGTGGACCAACACGCCCAGTCGACGCCGTCCCACCCGCCGCTTAGCTAATTATAGAAAATTCTCATTCTGCCACTCACCGATAGGTGTCCTCGCTGATGTTGATGCGACCGGGCACGCCGGTCGTCTCGGTGCGACTCGTCAGGTTGACCGTGTTGCCAAAGAGGCAATATCTGGGCACCCGATTGCCGATGACGCCGGTGACCACCTCGCCCGAGTGGATGCCGATCGTGATTTGCTGCGAATGGAAACACATACATATACATATATTTAAGAAAAACGTTTTATAGACGAGCAGCAGCTGCTTAAGTTTCTAATTTATTAACTGAATAAAATGTTTGCCCAACACCCAGCCAAAGTATGTGCCACGCGCAGATTACCGAGTCCAACACTTCATTGTGCTAATAAACTGTGGGAGAGAGCGAGTGGCGAGAGAAGGCCAACGAAAATGACTCAAGTTCTGCACGAAAATGTGCCAAGTTGCAAGTTCCCAGCCAGACCGGGGAGAAGTTGCCACAATTACTTTGAAAAAGTTGCAGTTGCCACTGCCAGTGCCACATCCTCTGCTGCTGCTGCTGCTGCTGCGGTGGCCAAAACTTTTCTTTAATTAAATTTAAAACGAAATGAGCTGCGGCTGCGGTCAAAATACCAAAAACGCAGAAACCAAACACCCAAAAGCAAAAGGCGACAATCCCCAGCAGGTGAGGCTGCCCCAAAGCTGGTCAGGAACGTGTGGCAAGCTGAATGGAGGCCAACATGTGTGCACTGGTGTGTGTACTCCACGAAAAGCCAAAGCCCACAGCAGCTGAAATTACAAGAACTTGACAGCCAGCTGAAGTTGAAGTTGACAGAACAACAATTGATCTGTAGGTGTGCGAGTATGAGCTGGGGCTACTCAGGTAAGTAAGCTCTAATAAGCTCTATTCCATAACAAGTCAAACTACCCCTTTGGCTGACTGACCGCCCACAGGGTATGCCATGGCGTATGCTGCAGTAATTACGTGTCTCAGTTTTGGCAATTGGACGCGACGAGGTCGCCCAAAAGTGGGTTGTGTGAAAAGTGTCGAACAAAGTTCGCTCCATTCATTTGGACAGCATTGAAAAGCGTGTCCAAAGCTATCATGTTTATGCTATTTGTAGCTTGATTCGCACAGAAACTGCGGGCAACTGAATCAAATCAATGTTCGCTCGAGCATGCGGCGAGCAAATGTAATTTTGATGCTTTGGAAATGGAGCAGAGAGTGGAGAGTGGAGGGGAGAGGGCATATGTGGAATATAAGAAAGAGATCTATAAATTGTAGGTCAGTTAATAATATATGTCATAAGTATATGCGATAACTCTGCCCATATTACTATAGATCGAGCAAAGGGGACTCTGCATCAACTGCAAAGCCCAACTGTCCTTAGCAAACTAATCAACTCTATTCCCGCACATGCTCTGCAGGGTATCAACAAAGGAACTGCAAGCGAAAGTTTATTTGAACAGTTGTAGCAATATTTATTGATTGCAAGCAGCTGGCAGAGCGAGCCAAAAGAATAGAAAGCTTTTTGCTGGGAAAACAGAATTGCATAATTGGCTACATGAAAGGGGGGGCGGTGGGAGGTGGGAGGTGGGAGGTGGGAGGAGGTACAACTTAGTTCTCGAGAATACCCTCGGGTATTCTGTTACATTTTTATTGTTTTCACAGTTGTGTTTCGTGTGTTGCAGCTAATGAAGCGCGAAATAGCCAAACAGCTGCACGGCAGCAGGGGAGCGCAGCCGTTTGGGATTTGTTAATTGCATTTTGAGCCATCTATCAATTTGGCTCGTTGCCTGTCGAAAGGCAAACGAGTTTTGTCTTGTTCGATTTGCTTTGCTTTTCTTTTTTTGGCGTTTGGCAGTCGGTCGTGCGCATCCGGCGGGCTGCACATGCCGCAACGTTGAGCCGGAGTCAACCTGGCTACGTGCATCCGGCTGCATTACCAAAAGCAATCACTCAAAATATGAGCAATGGTGGCAACCGCAGCAGTTCACCGTAGTCGGCTTGCATGCAATGCGAGTGCAAGACGGATGGGCTGACGGCTTAAGACACCGCACTCGAGTCGGTGCGGTCTGGGGAGACTTTGCAATGAAAATTCTAGCAAAAACAACTTTGACAATAAAGCCGGGCGACATGAGCTGAGCATTCGAGGACGACTTCCTGCTACACGCTTTGCCGCACATGCTGCAAGTGACTGCAGCAAGCCACAAGCATTGTCCACACGTACAACAATGCTGACATCGGCGCCGACGTCGACGTCGCTGTCGCTGGGCTGCTGTAATTGTGAAGGATGCCATCAAGTCGACATCCCCTTGTTCTCACACACACACACACACACATAGATATATAGATATATATATATATATATATATATGCATGTCCGTCGTTTATTTTAAGCTCAAGCATTCAAAGTGTTTAAGCCCACGAGAGAGCGCACTGAATGAGATCCAAGAAAAACAAGTTTTCTCTGCCCGAAATAGAAGAATAGATACCCTAGTCGATATAGACGGAATATATAGATATATTAAGAAGAAAAGAGAGAAGAAAGTAGAGTACAAAACTCTAAAATCTGAGCACAGGATCAAAGTGTCTGCCTTGGTGGCAATTTGCATATCCTTTGGCAAAGTGGTTTCAAATTGCAGCAGGCCGCAGCTCGACGCAGCTGACGGTCAAGTGGCAAGGCCTTGGGGAAGAGCTGGCCCCCTAGAGGGGTGGCGAACGGCATGCGTTGTCAACCCAAGCACGTCACACAACTTGATGCTTGTGCTTTGACACGGTGTCATCAATTTGGAATTAATTTCAGCAATTTACACAATTTGCAACAACTTTTTGCCAGCGCAACTTTTGCAGCATATCAACTAATTTCGTGCTGCTAAAGCCAGTGAGATGTAAAGAGGGTTGCATGCAATGCAGGCCAGGATATTATAAAGGATATGCGGCTGTTTGATTGAGGATATATATGTCTTTGATCAGCATGACACACTGACAACGATCGAGCTGGGCGTGGCTGTCTAGACTGCAGAAATTAGGATCGAAGCTTAAAATTTTGATTATTTTTATATTATTATTTTTTTTATATTATTAATTTTATAATATTATTTTTATATTATTATTTTTATATTATTATTTTTATATTATTATTTTCATATTATTATTTTTATATTATTATTTTTATATTATTATTTTTATATTATTATTTTTATATTATTATTTTCATATTATTATTTTCATATTATTATTATTATATTATTATTATTATATTATTATTTTTATATTATTAATTTTATATTATTTTTTTTATATTATTATTTTTATATTATTAATTTTATAATATTATTTTTATATTGTTATTTTTATATTATTTTTTTTATATTATTAATTTTATAATATTATTTTTATATTATTATTTTTATATTATTTTTTTCATATTATTATTTTTATATTATTTTTTTATATTATTAATTTTATAATATTATTTTTATATTATTTTTTTTATATTATTATTTTTATATTATTTTTTTTTATATTATTTATTTTATATTATTATTTTTATAATATTATTTTTGGTATAAAGCATTTCAGTTAGATTTCTTTTTCAATCAGGGCTGAATGAAGATCACATATTTGTATTTTTTATTTTTTTAATATTATTTACATTATATATATACATTGAATCAAGTTTCCTTTGCAGCCCTTCAACTGATCACATAAAGATCATGATTCATGAATCTTGATGATATATTTCAACATTTTCTCTTATTTGCAGCTCAAGTTGATATCAAATACTAGCTAAAGTCTGAAGTATGACATATAGTGCGCAATCCCAACGAATTTCATATTTCAAATTGCTGTTGACAGAGCCAAGGAGTTGCCCTCGTTCATTTTTATTAATGTTTGAGGTGCTGCGTGTCACGGCAATTTGCGAGTGGCAGTCCTCGGCTGTCTGTGCCCCATTGATATTTATGCAACATTGAGCCGTTGCTTAAATGCATTCAGCAACAAATTGCGCGCGGCTTGTTCAGCTGCTGCCTGCTGCACGAATTGGGGTAACTTTCGAATGCTTTCAGTGCGCACAATTAGCAGGCGACAGCCAACTGGCAACTGCCATCAGGCGCTGCCCCTGCCCCTGCCTCAGTCCCTGCCCCGCTGGCACTTGAAAACTTGTACATTAGTTGCGCATACAATTTGCAGCATTCATTTAATATTGTCGCGCCTCAAGTGTGCAGCAGACAGCGAGCAGCTCGCAACTTGCAACAGCGTTGCAAACTTGTTTCCAACTCAAGATTTATTAATCGAGCTCAACTGCATGAAATTTAAATCGGATTTAAAAACTATCTTAACTGAGTTATTTCTGGCACAAATCTGACTCGTTTGTGGCGCACTAATTGCTGAGATAATTTAAATTGGCATTAAGTCAAAGCAACTCGAATGCTGCTTAATTATTGATTGTCAATTACAATTGAAATTGGCCAAAATAGAAATGAAATAACTCAAGCTGAAGCTGTGAAATGTGCAGGGTTAAGATAATGGCTTAAGGCCAAGTCAACATGAAAGGCTTGGCCTCAATGACAGCTGGCACAGGGCACTAACAGAATATGTTCAATCAGAGATATACTTAAATGTTTGGCTGGCTCTGCTGCCGCCCGACTTACCACTGGATTGGAGCCCATTTTGACGTTCTTGGCCATGTCCATCATGTCCAGCGCGACGCGCGCCATGCACTTGGCATGATCCTCGCAGGGATCCGGCAAGCCCGAGACGGCCATGTACTTGTCGCCCACGGTTTCCACCTGGTGAGCAAATGAGGTGTGTGTTTGAGTCGAGAAAATAGATATTCAAGCGGCTGCCAGGCAAATTGACAGCTGACCTAAAAGCGGGCCAGCAAATTGCTTGACCCGGTTAAATTTTGCAAACACTCTGCGGCCGAGCACGAAATTGTAATTAAGTGTCAGGCTGACGGCAACGTTTTGACAGCCATTAAAGGCGCATTGAGGCGAGTGCATTCAATGGATATTCATCAAAAATACATATATATATATTTAGATATATATTTAATGGCGCTCACCTTGTAGACGTTCAGGTTGCGCTTGGAGTCGGTCAGCGCGTCGAAGACTGTGTAGAGCTCGTTAAGCATTTTCACAATTTTCATGGCGCCCTCGGGATCCGTGTTGGCCGCACAGTACTGGCCAAAGCCCACAATGCCGGAGAACATCAGCGTAACGGAGTCGTAGCTGTCAAAATATATATATATATAAGCATTAAATAAATTGCGCAAATAGCAAATTGTTTGCGGCCATTGACAGCTCCGGGGGCTGGGGCCCAGCGCTGGCTGCGTGTCCTTGCTGAGACTAGTCCATATCTTTGTGGTAATGAATGCGTGTTGAGTCGACTCGTGACACGATTGCGGGTCGATTGAACTGAATTACATAAGATTAAACACTGGCTTTACCTGAGTGAACACGAACTAACACAACTTATCGTGTTGACTCGTGACAGGTTTTATCTCAATGTTTATTAATTTGCTAACTCATTTGAATGCGTGTTAACAAACACGCACTTGTCGGAGGCGAGCAAGGACAAGGCGCAAGTATTTCCAATAAATATAAGTGCTTCTTAGTTAGCTTATAAATATATAAATAAATATCGCAAAGAACCTTCGACACGTGCTCAGCTTGGACTGGTAATCGTTGGGGCTGGGGCTTTTTGGCTTACCGTTTGGGCGGCACTGGCCGCTGATGTCGTAACTCATTTGCCACCGACTTTGGCAGCACCGAGTAGAGCAGCCTGGCAGCGTGGCATCGTCGTCGGGGCAGAAATACCAACGGCAACAAATGACAAACAAATGGAAAGAAAATGTTCGAGTAATTTTAATTTCGCGCCTGAAAGCATGCAACGATTTCTTTTTGTTGCTGTGCGCTCTCACTAATGTGTTTCTATTTGTGTTACGCTTTGGCATCGTTCTGCTCCTACCTGTCCGTCTTCTGCTTCTCACTCTCCAGGTCGCGAAACGTTTGCTGTAGCTTATCCGTCAGCATTTCCAGGTTCTTGGTCAGCTTGTACTCCGCCTCGAACTTCTCGGAGAGCAGCACCAGGTCCCTGGCCGCATCGTGCAGCGGCACATCCGAAATGTAGAGTCCCTTCCTACAGTGTGGGTGAAGAAAAAATGACGCGCATTTTATATAACTTAAGTCTATTTGGATTTAACTTGGCTTCAGCTGAAACGCCGGCAAATAAAGACAATCTGGGTTGGGCGCGTGGGAGTGGGCGGGGCTTACAGTCAGGTGGCCATGCATATTTGCTGTCGCCAATAAATTCAGGCAACATATTTGCAATTTCTTTCAATTTCAGGGCGCAAATAATAAACAACAGGCCATAAAGTGTCAGCAGCTGCTCTATAAATCTACGTTTAAATAAACAAATGTAAATTTTTGTGCTTTGGCTAAATTTAATTCACAGCGGATCTGCCAGGAGATTATGTGGCGCAATGTCTGTATTCAGCTGGGATTATGCTTATTTCAGAGCAATCGTTTATAGAAAAGCCATATTATGTAAGAGAGAGGGGCGGGTTGGGAGGGGAAGGTAGGGAGAGCGTTGGCATGGGCGTAGCTCATGAAATTGTTGCTGTCATAATCAGCGATTACAATACAAATTTCTGTCCATTCAATTGGAAAATTTGTGTACACTGGCGCCGGAATAGTAAATTATGAGACGAGCTGAATCAAGTTTCATGAAGTGAGAAAGAGAGAGAAAGTGAGAGACTTGAAGTATAGAACACATGCTTGCGCTAAGCATCCTAGATCAGCAATATATAATGATATGCCCATTGAGCAACGGCATAATCGGCTACAGTTAGAAACTGAAAACAGAATGAAGCAGCTTGATCCGCTCTATGCTATATATAAGACTCTTGGCTGAGTTATATATTTCAATCTCTGCCAGCGAGACGGGCAGACTCTTTCATTTGCCATGTTAGACAGTGAATGAATATTATGGATGAATGAACAATATTATTATAATATTTTTTTTAAATTTAAATTTAATTAATTTTTATTAATTATAAATTTTCAAGTTTTGTTCTACTCACTTGGTTAGATCATCCAAATTCATGACGCTCGGATAGCACTGAAACAGTATGCGATCCGTTTCGGGTATATACATCATTTGGCCCTGGAAGATGAGCAACAGAGAGACAGAGACAGAGACAGAGAGAGAGAGAGAGAGTGAGAAAATCTCAGCAAAAAGTAAGCCAAAAACAAAACAATTATCGTAAAAATGCGTTTAATGCAACGTTTTTGTGGCAAGCCGCATTAAATTTAATGCAAAACAATTTCAGTTTCAATTCCAATGGCTGCGGCGGCGGCTGTGCTTAAGCGGCCATTTTGCTTATTCATTATGTGATATGTAAGTGTGTGTGTGTGTGTGACCGCATATTGAAATGAGTTTGATTACAGACTAAAGAGAAATATAAATTGAAAGAGCAACAGAGAGAGAGAGAGAGAGAGAGAGCAAAGCAATTTGCTTTGACAAATCAAAGCAAAGGCTTACCTTTAGTCGCAGAAAGCGCTGCTCGAGCCGGCTGCTCATGGCGCCCTGCCTCGTCTGGAGCACATAGATGGTGTTTATGTGCGATAGAATGTTCTCGAACGTTAGCTGCAGGTGTGGTCTAATGGCCTCCACCACCTCTATTAGCGAGCAGTTCTCCTCGGCCACTCTGCGGCGTGGAAGGGGGAAGATAGAGAAGGTCGGTCATAATGGCTAATCGCAAACATGACAAAGCCTAGCCCTGGCCAGCGTCCATTAGGCATTAACTCACCTGGGTATAACGCGGGATACGGCCTTGCCGGCCTGCACGATTTTCATTTGTCTATCGAACATCAGGTGGAAGGGGAACACCTTGCAGAAAGTCGCCGGCGAGATGAGGGGCGCTGTTGGCGAAAGGGTTTTAGCCGATTATGGCCTGGCAATTAGCCAAATTAATAGAAAACGCTTTGCGGCCTACGCTCACCTTCGCAGAGAAACTCCATGTCATCGATGGCCGCCTGCTCATCCTTCTTGGCGTCCACCTGCGACTTGGCGGCCACATTGATTTCACGTATCAGAAACTGTACGTGGTCGTAGCGCTCGATGTCGTCGCTCTTGTTCTTCAGCAGGCGCAGGCACTTCTGGTCCTTGTCGCCGTCGCAATCGAAGCTATCCTGCACGAGTGGGCCGCCCGCGGCCTTCGATGTGGCCGCCAATTGCTCGCCAGCTGCTGGAGCCATTCCAATTCAAGATTAATAGCAATGCCAAAGAAGAAGACGATATATATATGTGCAGACTAGAGATGAGCACGTGACACGATTGTTGTGACACGATTTAGTTAAGTCAAGCATTAGTTTGTACTAATCTAAGCATGTTTCTAAGTAATCGGATCTAAAACTCTCAGACTATTATAGCTCACGAGACCATCGCTGGCCTCCCCCATGCCCAATTGACTTCAGGCCTGGCGGCTGACTTAGCTCTAAAGCCCTTTGCTTTCTGCTGACTGTGGCTAAAGTGTAATTTACAGACAAGCTTCAATGGCTATTAATCGCGGCGTATTGAACGCGCGAGTCCATTATACCCGCTGCTAATAGGGTGCGTAATGAGCCCGGAGCAATTTGTTGGCCTGAACCGTTCTTGGCTTACCCGGCTCGATGGCAATTTGCTGAGCGTCGTTGTTGTTGTTGATGTTGCTGCTGCCGCTGTTGCTGGCGCTGTTGTTGCTGGCATTGTGATTATTATTGTGCTCGGCTGGCAGCTGGACGGGTGCAGCAGCGTCTGGTGCCGCCTCATCGGATCCGCCAGCTGTCGTCTCAGTGTCCAATTGCTGCTGCTCGCGTGCCAGGGCGCGCTCCTTCTCGGCCTCGTCGATGGGCTCGCCCTTGCGCTTCACAATGTCGATTTCCACCTCGACGCCGTGCAGCTTCGAGGCGACGGCCTGTGCGAAAGATAATGCGGCGGGTTAACTTCGTGTGCAGGTGTCAGGCGGTTGACCGCCGCCGCTTACCTTGACTATGCCGATGACAATGTGCTCGAGGCCAGGGCGTTCCGAGTAATAATGCAGCAGCAGCTCGCCATCCTGTTCCGTGCAGCGGAACGAGGGCGCTCTCATGCCCGGATACAGGGTGCCCAAATGGTCGTGCAGTGCATCCAGATTCTATATGCAGGCCATAAAATGGTTGTTGTTGTTGTTGTTTTCACAAATGTTTTTGCCATGAAAATGCAGCAAAAATTCAATTTCATTTTTCATTATGACTAGGGAATGGGGCTCAGATGACTGACGAGGACGCCAGATGATGAGGGCCGTTGATGGTGCGGTGAAAAGTGTGGAAAATTGAAAATAAATCGAATGTGAGTGCAACAAAAGGCCAAGCCACGCCCCAATCAAGCGGCAGGAGTCTGTGAGAGTGTGAGTGTGAGAGTGTGTCTCCCTCTCTCCCTCTCTCTCTCTCTCTCTCTCTCTCTCTCTGTGCAGTGAAGCAAAATAATGCTTATCAATGCGACTGGAAGCGAGCAGCAACTGGATGGCAACATGAAAAATGACTTGCATCGGAATCGGCACCAGCGGAGAGGCAAGACGAGGTGCGGCTTGGCAAGGTGAGATGCTGTGTGTGCGGTGCATGTGAAATGAGCGTTAAATGCGAAATGTGCTTTCATTAAACATAGGCAGGTCAGGCGTAGGCCCAGCCTTGGCCATGGCGAGCATCTAGTGGTTTATTCAGATTACAGTGTTTCCTGTAGCTGAACTGCCACTGTAACTCTCCCACTTTGTATGCTGCTCCATGGCCAGGCTTGACTGTGCTTGCCAGCATGTACTCTACCTGCAGAAAGTCGCGCGGTGTGGCGCCCAGCACTTGCAGTATCTTATCGTAGCCCGAGTCCTGGCAGAACTCAAAGAACGTTTTGCCAAACAGCTCCAGTATGTCGTCGGCAGGTATTTCTGTACAGGAATATATAAGTAAGTATATGTGTGTGTGCGGGGCGTGTTATGAGCCACGTTTTATGTGGCAGCAACTACAGCAATAACCAGTTAAGTGCTCTCCGCCAGCTACTTACTGAGTATCTCAACAGCTGCTCCAATTAGATTGTATGTGATTTCGTCATCGTAAATTTGACGCACCAGAAACTGTCCCTCCATGCTGACCATGGCCTTTTTTCTGCACATTGTTGTTGTTATATTTTTTTTGCGTGGAGCCATCAAAATGTCGGATCGTAGCATGCAGCAGCCGAAATATGAAGAGCGCCAGCAACAGGAGTAGAAAAACAGGAGCAGAGGCAGAAGCAGAAAATACATACATTAATTTTAATTAAATTGCTGCTGTGTGTGTGTGTGTGTGTGTGTGTGTGGGTGGCTGTTTGAGTGTGCTTGTTTATGTGTATTTTGGCCTGGAGCCGCCATAAAGCTAACTGACGCGCATATGGCACTGGCTTTTATAACCGCCACGGAAGCCGGATTCAAAGTCTTAGCGCGCATTCGGCATGTTGCAAATGGTTTTCGGTTTTCGTTTCATTTTAGCTGGATCAAAATCATATTTTTGAAGCCAGCAACAAAAAAAAAAAAACAAACAAAAGATAATTAAATATACATGCGTATATATAGTAGATACAGACTGCCCAGCTGCAGCTTTAAGTCTTGAACTCAAACTGATTTTTGCTGCAAGTGATGAATTCGCATCGAGTCGTGTGTAAAGATATACTCGATGGGTAAGCCCACAGCCAAGATTATGTGAGATTCATCTTAGAGTGCAAAGCGTCCATTAAAGCATGTGCTCAAAATCCTTCTTATATATAATCCTATAGCTCAGTCAACGAAATGTAAGCAAGTCTTTAAGATTTTTATAAAAATATTATTCAAAATTTCGGGGAAGTCAATTCCTGCTTAACTTGGCCACAACTTCAAGAACTGCTGGCAAATGTTAATTCCCTGAAAAACAACTTGAGACGTTTTTGCATTGAATAACAATGGGAGAGAGCAGCAAAAACCGAATGGAATTTCCCGCTTGTTGTTGATTTTCTTTGCTGCTGTGAACGCTGTGCGAATCGACTTTATTATTTAATAGAACTTGTGCCAAGCTGTTGCCAAAACAAATTGAATACAACGTTCCAGTCACGGCACTGCAGTAGAGAAAGGTATAAAAAAAAACGTAGACAGCATGTTATGGACTGCGGCATACTCTGTTCGTGGAGCAACAATAGCTATAGAACTAAGTAGAGAAGCAGAGTCAAAAGAGGCGTTGGCTTGTGCTGGGAAAGAGCTCTGGGAATTTATTATTATTAGACTTTGGGCACATAAACTCTGCTCAAACTCTGGCTTAGACTTATGAGCCGAGCAACTCCTTTGCGCCGCGCGAACAAGTCATCAGAAAAGAGCACACGCTGCAGAAAAGTAACAGAAATCAAATAGACAAAAAAAGTCATAGCAAAGTCGATGCTACACGTGCGAAAGTTTTTCCATTTTCTCTGCGACTGTCCGCCTGGCAGTACCTGGCCTAACTTGTGATATGCCCGCAGCTGCACCGTTAAACAGCTGACGATGGGGGCGGGCAGGCCATTTGTTGCGCATTGCCAGCGAATTGCTGCTGCAGCCAAAAGCAGCTGTCAAATTGCAACTGGCACCTGATAGCAGCAGCAGCGCAAATAGCATGCGTTGGGAAATATTTGCACACTTGATGCGATTTAGTTGACTGCGGTGCGCCAGCTCGAGCTCTACTCCTCAGTCAGTTCGGCGAATCTGTGCGTAAGTGATAAAAATTCATTTCTAATTTCCTGTGCGGCACACAAAATGCGCACATCAAAGCAGCCGCAGCTGTTGCGGTTCTACTCCAAATTTCCAGGGATTTCCGCATTAAGTGGAAATTGATTTTCGGCTGCAATTTATGGTGCTGCCATGATATATAGTATATCACGTTGCCTCCAGTGCGTGAGTGGAGAAATTTTAAATGAAAATTAGATTTATGCAGAGTCTTGGAAGTCTGGGCACGAATTGAGTCAAAGTCTTGGCTAAAGTTAAAGTTTTGAGTATGCTTAAAGTGATCAAAAGCTTGCCCACAGCGCACCTGTCGCACCTGTTTGATTGATACTTATTGACTCAGTGTGTGTTTGCTTGTGGCACGCTTTGATCGACAACTTAATTGAAAAAGTTAATGCGTGCGTGCGACACACCAAATTGCCCATTTGTTGAATTTGTCTTTATGCCCGCTTTTATTATCTAATCAAATTGCCGATAAAAGTGTGTAATGAGGAGCGAAAGTTCTCCTTTTATTTATATTTTTTGTTATTGTTTAATGTGCGTTGCCAAAAAAGTAAACATTTGAGTCAATTTATGCTGCGCACATTAATTACACGCCCGGCGAATTTATCACCTTGTTATTTGCAGCCACTCACGGCGACGTTAAGTATACGCCGCGTAAGCGTGGCGTACCGAATGCAAGGCGACACTTAGTAGCCGGCGTGTCCCTCGGCTGTTTACAAATTCAATTTCCCCACTTATCTCGCTCTCTCTTCTAGCGCTCATTTGAATACGGAGGGGGCGTGGCTGCGGGGGCGGCTAAGTGCCCTAATCTGGCGAATGGCGTTCGCCGGCAAATAATATGCAAACATTTGACGAGCCAATGGAGCAGTCCGCAACTAATGTTGTTGTCTCGGGCAGTCGGCGCTACCTAGTTGCACGTGAATTGGTTGCCAAAAAGGAAAATTCCATTTGGCAATTAGATATTTGCAGTCTGGGCCAGGCTCGAGCTCGAGCTGGAGCTGGGGCTGGGGCTGGATTTTGTTTTTGACGCGCTCGCGCGCAAATATTATTGTTTAATATGCCACAAGGCAAACACACACGCAGATATACCCATTACGCACACATGCCCCAGTTTGGGGATTTTATGCGGCTCGAGCACGCAGCTGCCTGCGTGCGTGCCGTGCTCCGTCTGCCTGTCTCTCCCAATTTTATGGCGAGCCACTAAATCGCTTTATTATGAACTACTTGTTGGCTTTTGGCAGCTTCAACTTGCCCACTTTAAGTTGGCTTACAAAGTTTGCGCTTAAGTCGCAACCGCAATTGATAACAAATCAATTAGCTAATTTGATTTGCCATTTGCGGCTTTAAAGCGCCCCACACCCAGCGCCCACATCCCATCAGCCCAGCATCCCCCAAACCTCCTGTAAGTTGCGAATTTTTAATGAGTCTGCGCTGCTTTGTGAATTTAATGCGATTATAGCCTTAAATTGCGAGTTTCTTTGCTGGCAGTTCTCAGCCAGCTTTGGGCTGGGCTTGGCTTATGAACTCTGGGCTCACATGTCCCTGACAGTTGCCGCAATGTTGCTCTGCTTTGTAGGCGGCTCAAAACTTTCGCATGTATGTCAGCCACACAGAGACAGAGACGGAGAGAGCGAGAGAGAGAGGGCATAAAACTAGCGCAATGCCTGGGCACTTAGCTAAAGAGCACGCCTGCTCCGCCCAGCTAAATATAAAGCACATTCAGCTTACCTCTGGCCTACGGCTTGTGGGCAACTGTGATTTAGTTGGCTTGCATGTAACAGGGCCACATCAGCTGTTGATAATCAGGCAACTGAGTAGACTGAGTGAAGGTAAAACATATGAAGACTTGAGTTATTTGTACTGTGAAGTCTTATCGTGCGCAGATTTGGTTTATATTTTAAATGAGAATTGCTAGCTGCAGAGCTTAAACTTCACTTTGAAGAAATCAGTAATCGACTTGAGTCAGCTGCTTGCCTTTAGCCTTAATTTGCTTTTCCACTTTCGTATTATATATTTTATAATACTAAGCGCATTAGCCATTCGGCTTGCAGCTTTGCTAAGGAGCGCCAGCCGTTGCACCCCACCATGTGGCAGCGGCACTGCGGAAAGCTGCAGCGAAGAAACGGAAACGAAATAAGGTTAAAAGCCACTTAAGACTTGTGCAAGTTAATGTGGCACATAACTCAAGTGAGTCACATGTTTTATTGTGCGCAAATAGAGAAGCACAGATACACACACACACACACACGCACACAGAGACACTTTAGTTGGACCATGGCCAGGGCTGGCTTTGGCATTAGCATTGGTAATAGCAAACGCTGCCTTGCCGCGCGCACCTCAAATGTGGCGACAATTTTGCCAATTGCGTTCGGATTGCAAAACGAAGTTGGGGAGCTTCGGTAAGCTGCTGAAACTGTTGAGCATTGAGCACTGGCCGGCCACACGGGCTAACAAATTAGCATTGAAATTGCAGTCAACGCAGAGCCAGAGCCACAGAGCGCGTATGTGGGAATACCCTGTAGCTGATGGAGCTGGGGTTACTCGGCTGTTGGGATGCAGATGTAGGGCATATAGAGGGTTTGAATACAGAGGCCTGTAAGGAGCTTAACTTAAGTTGAAATGCAATTTTGATATGGAGAGCAGCGAGAACTTGAGCAGTTCTTGGCTCACGCCAAAGGGTAGCTTTCAGGCAAGCATTGCCCAGTGGCCATTGTTATATGTGCTTATGTGACTTGGGCGTCGTAATCCTTGAGGCGTGTTGTTCAAAACAGGCGGCAAGTGGGGCAGTGGGGCAGCTGCACGTACATTGCGAATGTTTGTGAAACTGCGTTTTCCTCAGCCGCCTCAGCTGCTGCTGCTGCTGCTGGGTTTCCATGTGTGCGCGTATTTGTATGCGATTAGCGTTAAACCGCTGCAGAGCAACCACAGGCAGACGTGATGTACGTCGTTAATGATGGAGGAGGCCGCATGCCTGGCCGCCAGCTGGGAGCCAGTTGAACCCTCATCACGAGCATCAACAGCGACAGCAGCATTCTCATCATTGTCGTACCCACTGTCATTGCCACTGCCATTGTCATTGTGATTGTGATTAGCTGACTCGAGTCAATTTAGCAGCGGCTTAGCGTTTTTACTGTCGCTAAGCCAGCAATGCCACGGCCACGTTGCGTATGATTAGCCTTTAACGCAGTTTCAAGTGTCGCAGAGCTTAATCTATCTCATAGATACAAAAAGAAAATAAAAGCAAAAGAGTAAACACCTTGCTGGTGGCTCAAATTAATGAATGCCACTCCTGTCCAGCAATCAGCTCATTAATAACTGTCCACATGCGTGGCGAACGCAGCTTTGTCAGAGTATCTCCATCTTGAACTTTCCTTGGCCATTTGTTATGTCTGGCACTTTGCGGCCGCCCGCTCATCGATTGACTTTCGTCCGTCGCCCTGGCACCCCCGAACGTTTTATCTATGCGCACACTGTGACATCTCGAAATTAGGACATCATTAGCAACTGTCGATACGCGCTGATAAATGCGGACTGCCTTTGCCTGCCTGGGGGCCGACGCTGACTGGACGATATCTTGGGCCCTTAATTTACTTGGCTTTTTTTGAAAGCTGCACAAATTTGCTGTTGGCCCAAGTTTGTTAATAACTGTATCTGTATCTTTTCTTAGCTGCCGAATTTCTAGATTTCTTTTTAATGTTCCCCAAATCAATTTCCGTAATCGAAAACTTAAGAAATGCTGAGCTTGCGTGTGCCTGTTGCAGCGCCCACAATAAGCTGCTTGAATTACAAAAGGTCTTACAAGAAATTCTTGTAAGCAGCGAGTGACTGACTGATGGATACCCTGCTGAAGCAAATTTGGGGTATTTATATATATATTTATATTTTGTTTTTATGTGGAACTATATATATTTTTGGCCATATATAAATTGTCTTTAGTCAGCTTTCGATGTCAAACACTGTGCTTGAGCTGCAGTGCTGCAGCCTGTGCTATACTTCATCCCTATCATTCCCTCTCTCTAAACATAACTTATCTCTATCTCGTATATATATTATTATCTATATATATTATATTATATATATATTACATTATATTATATTAACTGCTCAGCCCTTTTACCTCTGTCTATTGCTTAGGCAAGGCTTAGGCAAGGCTTACACCTCCCACCCAAGCTTAATACCTTTTACAGTTTCAATGAAAATCTTCTTAAATTATCGCCATGTGCACAGGGTATAGATTGCTGTAATAATGTTATCCGAGGCGTTTGATTTAATGATGCCCAGCGGCCAAAGCGGCACTCAAAGCAAATGGGAAATTTGAAGTGACATAAACGAGGCAGCTGCAGCACAGGCAACAGGGAACGAACAAAAGCAACAGCAAACAACAAAATGTCGCAAATTGACAGTGGCACAAGGCAACACTTCCGGCCTGGCATGCCATTGCAGCTTACAAGTTTACAGTTGCAATGTTGCCGCAGGCTGTTGACTGTGTGTGCGAGGCGGAAGCAAACAGTCGCAGACATGGGCGCGTTGTTGCATGCAAATCAGTAGAAAAATTGCAGTGCACTGCCTGCCGCTGGTCATCGGTTTGCATGAGGGGTGCGAGAGGCGCCGGCAGAGACACAAATCTCTGTTAGACAAACGAGCAGAGCTTTGCTTTGAGCTGGGACTCAAGCGGCAGCAGCTGGCTGGCTGGCACAGCTTGTGGCAGCAAATTGATGTGTCCGCTGTGTGGCGGGCACTTGAATAAGTTTAATCGCATTCAATGCATTTTGAATTGCATGTTCAAGTTGTATTTCTCGCCTGAGTTTCGGCAGAGAAAGGGAAAGTGGAGGAGCAGAAAGCTGAAATAACAAAGGGAAAAGGAATTTATGAAGTTGCTGCGCTTCGTTGATCCGCTGCATGAGTGGCATAAAAAATGCATTTAAGTGTTGCACAGCGTCCCAAAGGCAACCGCTCACACACACACACACACACGCGCACAGCTGTTACACAATTCTCGAATGCAATAAATAAGAATTTTTCCACTGATGCATTTAAACGCCAAATACGTGGGTCGAGCAGCACGCCACGCCCTTTTCGCCGACTTGCCGCGCAGCTGACCATACAATGAAAAGGAACTTAATTTTATTGCAAACACACACACGCACACTCTCACTCAGCTGAAACTTTCCGCTTGGCGGACACTGGGCGTATGATTAACGCGATAGGCATTGCGCATACGCCCAATCGCCCCTTCGCAGCACGAACAAGGCACAAGCGACCAGCATATTTAACTTATTTAATTAATATTTGTTGCCTGCCCGCTGGCATCAAGGTACAGGCATTAGCCCCAGGCTGTGGCTGTGGCCGGGGCACTGGCGGCTATCCAGAAATATTGCTGTTTGCCTTGTATCAAGTTATTATTATGAATTAATGGACTTTTGTGCGGTCTTTAGTTTTGGCACGAGAGCCGATAAATTTATAATTAGCATTTGGCGTCAAGTGAGTTGGAAATTAGTTAAGCGCGGCCTACAACGGCTTTGCGCCAGCAATCCGACAAAAAGTGTTCGCACCTCCGGGCTGAAGTCGGATTTGATTATCGCGTTGCGGCGCAGGCAGAGCGGAATGACCTCAATTCGCCTTGCACAGAGGAATCAACAAGCTTCGTAGAGTATTAAAATAAATGAATTATATATATAAAGTGTATGAGGATATAGATCGAGGTGAAGTGTAAAATTTTATTATAAATAATTGATATTTTTCTTATAATTTTCCATCCTCATCCATCCACAGCTGACGAGCTTACAATTTTCGGCGTTCAACTCGATTACGCTTTGGTTTAGATTAATGCACTCGACTCGAGTTGAGCGCAGGGTGCAGGGTGGCTATTGGGAAGCCATAACTGGCGATAATGCGAGCCGCAGTAGACTTTTGTGCGACTCGGCTCGCATTACGTATGCGCCGCGTGGCCAAGTTTTGAGCGCACGCACGCGAGGCGTTATTCATAAAGCGATAAAAGCGCTGCACATAAAACGCCAACTTACAAGCATAAATTGTGGGCATGGGCGTGGCTACACCTGGTGTGCCAATGCGCTGAATATGAAGCAATCAAACGAACAATGAGTGAAGCACCCAAAACAGAAAGAGGAGAAAGTCGAGAAGTCGCCGCGAAGAGTTGGCGAGAGCAAACGGAAATGCAATCAATGGGAAAAGTAATCTCAGCGATAAGTGCGAAAACGTGTCAAATGAAGAGGCATTTGGCAGGCAGTGGGAGGGGGAGAGGCACGCCCCCACCCGCAGTCAAAAGAAAGATATTATTGGATGCGTTCAACTGTCGAAAACAATCGGCGACGAGATATGAAAATGCGACAGCCAAAAGAGCGAAAGACTTGAAAATAAGCCAGCGATGTTTGATGAACTCAGCAGGTGCGCAAAGGGTTGCCCCGACGGCTCGCCCGATGTCCGCATACCCTGTGGCCATGAAAGAGTTTGAGCAAAGTTTGTAGCAATTAAATTGAGACTTTTGGGCAATGAAATTGATATGGTTGCTGCTAATCGGCCGTAAGAGAAGACTGTGCAGGTGGGCAGTGACGCACTATAAGATACCCTGTAATCAGTTGAGTGTGGTTGTGGCTGTTCAGCTTAAGCTGAGCATCTGGCAGACTGGCAGACTCCATTCCAACATGTTTGTTGCACACACACACACACACACACACACACACACACAGCGCACACCGCTGGCAACTTTTGTGTTATATATTTAAAACTAGAGGCATTTTATTCCAGCAAAACGAAGCGGCTTTTTGCTTGGGATTGAAACTTGAGACACACCAACGCACATTTGTTGACGCATTAGCACACACACACACACACACACGCACGCACACACCCTCAACTCGTTACATGCCTGAGAAATGCCATTTCCGTCACTCACACAGACAAACACTTGAAAAGCGACTCGAATTTCCATAATGTCTGCCATGAAAATGCGATCGATTTTCGTGTGGCAAAAAAAAGAAGAGGAAAATCCAACAACAACAAAAAATAGAAAGAGGAAAACACCACATAATGCTGCGGGCGTGGACTGTGTGTGAGTGTGTGTGTGTGTGAGTTGATATGAATATCTAAAGAGCAGCAGGGGCCACAAATGGTTGGCTAAAATAAAGCGCTGTAATATGAAGCTCGGACAAGGCGCCTAATGGGCCTTCCTGCGGCAATAAACCAAAAGCAAAAAAACGAGGCAAGAAAATACAGAGAAATCAAATTGTTGTGCGCGGCTTTTTAAGCGGCACTTAGTGAAGAGATTTTGACTGAATGCGAGTGTAAAAATGTATATTTAATGACGGCCCAAAGGATTCAATTGCGTGTGTAGTCGCATCAGATAGGCAACGATGATTGATGATACCCGAAGATTTGTCAGCAGCTGCCGCAGCTGCCTCGCTTTCAAAGTTAATAAGTTGCGAAAATATTCGGGCCTGATCCATGTGCATTTCGTAGCCGGGCGCAAAAACGTGCCCCTGGCGGAGGCGAGGCGTGTCGCTACTAGCTAATCCAATGCCCTGTCAATATATCACATTTTCTATGCCACTGGCTGCGACCCGACCGGCCCGACACGGCCAGGTCGCGCAGAATTATGGCCCAGTTTCGGTCTGGGACCCCGATGACAATTCCAAGCGCAATTGCGAGCTAATCAAAAAAAAAAAAAAAAAAAGCAGTGAATGAGATAGAGAGTGTTCCCAGATGCAAAAACGACCCAGTTTCATCATGCCATCAGGCCGACATGGGCGGAGGTGACTGAGCACTTTTTTATTTTGTCATCGATCTAATCAAAATTTCTGTAAATTTGAATCCCTTTTAGCCCGGCTATTTCGGAGCTGGCCTGGGCTGGGCTATTCTGGGCTCGAGCGAAACTGAGTTGAAAGCGTTTTGAAGCGAGCCAGCACACAATGTGTGCATAATCAATCGCTGCCCAGTTGCCCAGTTGCCCAGTTGGCTCTGCGGTCCGGCAGTTGGTGGGCGGAAGGGGGGGCGGCACATTAGCAGTGAATTTTTGGCAGTAAGCAGAGCAGCTCAGCTGAGCCAGCATATGCACAGGCTTACGCACAAGCATGTTGACTGACATACATACGGGCGGGCGGACAGACAAACAGCTGTGGGCGGGCTGCGCTGGGGGAGGGCCTTGAAGCTTAGACGCCATGCCGACACATGCAGCTTGGCCTTATTGTGGTCCTGTGTTTGTGTGTGCGTAAAACATTTTATAGGCAAATCGATTTTTGTCTAAAGTGCCACAAACACGCATAGCAGCAACAGCAGCAACAGCAACAGCAGCAGCAGCAACAGCAGCAGCAGCGGCGGCAGCAGCAGCGGCAGCGGCAGCGCCGGCGACAGCAACGATAACAATAACAAGGACTTTTGCAACAATAACAATAAAAACGACACTGCGACAGAACAGCTGTGGGAGGGGGGATCAGCTACATTTCCGGTCTCTGTGTATTAGCACAACGACTGCCACTTTGACCGTGGCCAAGTCTCTCTGTGTGCGTGTGTGCGTGTGTGTGTGTGTGTGTCTCTCATGAGCTTTAATGTCAAGCGCTGCGGCCTCAGCCGCTGTCTCAGCCGCCGCGCAGTGTGCTCGAGCCGCTACTCAATCTTTGTGAGCCTTGTGCCACATCAAAGTCAAAGTCAAGCCGCAGGGCTAAAAAAAGAGTGTATTAGCCCAGGCTTGCTTGACTAACAGATGCTCTGTATATGCAACTTGTTTAGAAGAACAATCTCTCCTCCTTAATACAGAACTGAAACATTACTCTGGCTAAATTGAGATTATATCTAGACTATGTATACTAAATGACTTATGTGATATACCCAGCAATACAGCATGCGAAGAGACAGAGGCAACCTCCAAGCTAACATTTCCAAGCAGTTGAATCAGCTTTGGGCTTAAGCTCAATCTTGTGCTTGTTCTTATTTATGTGGCAAATTAATGAAGCTCATTTGCAGATTGATGCTTGGCAATTATGCGGCAACAACAGGAACAACAGCCATAACAATAACGATAAAGAGTAAAAGAAGCAGCCCATAAAGCACTTAGCGCCGAGATTCTGATTAAGTGCAGGCGATGGCTAAATAGCCACGTCTCTTGGCTTTAAAGCTAAATAAAGCAGCTGTCAGCTTTAAAGGCAATCAACAAGAGGCCGACTGACATAGTGCCAACTAGAGAGAGAGAGAGAGAGAGAGAGGGAGAGAGAGAGAGAGACAGTCAAGCACATTCATTCATTTGCGGTCAGCAGTGCGTCAATCAAGGCAAATGCCATTGCCATTCATATTGAAGGCTCAGACACAGACAGACAGAGGGATTGAAATAGAAAGAGAGAGACAGAGAAAGAGAGAGAGAGAGAGAGAGATAGCGACACAGACTCAGACGCAGACAGTAGTTACAGCGGGCACGCACGTATGCGCTGGCTCCTTGTATCCTGTCAATGCTATTCGCCTTTGGTCTTGCCTTCTTTTTAATGAACGCTTTGACAATGCCTTCGAGTGCAACTAAACGAGAGGCAAACGAGGACGTCAACTCTTGTCTGCGAATGTAGCTAGAGATGAGAGTTTGCCACGGCGGCTGGCTGGCACAGGGCACAAATCTCAGAAAATTTCAATTGGTATTTAAACTGAATCTATTAGAAATATGTGAGTCAAGTATAGCTAATATGAATGTATTTATATATATAGAATTGAGATATGATCGAGTTTGATACGATAAGCTCCATATGCAATAAATAGTTCTAGAGATTCGTGTCTATCCCATCTTAGTACTGCTAGTTCTTGCTCAGTAATGGTGGCGCCATCTGACGGTGAAGGTCTGTACTTTTACGACTTGCCCTCGTTGGCTTTTAAACTCTCTTGCGTATCCTTAGACAACAGTCATTATAAGACTTTGTTAGCTCAGCTGACATATATATATATATATATAAACTTGAACGCACGAGCTCACACTAGATCATAAGGTCTGCATGTCACTTGCTTTGAGTTACATAACTCAATATGCAGACATATGTAAATATGCAGAGTTTCGTCTTTTCAAACATGCCTAATCGTATTAGGTTCTCAAATAGATTTCATAATTTTGCGCACGTTAACCTGTTGAGGACACGAGCACACGCAGACTAACTTCGAGCCAGTTCTGGGAATCGGAAGAAAACACGACACGCGCTCAGCGCCAATTGTATATATTTGAGTCTATCTCTCTCTGTCTGTGTGTGTGTGTGTCTGTTGACTCAAGTGTGGGCGAACGTCAATGCCAATGGCTGGGCGCCTCAAGTGGCAGTATAATAAGTGTGGCTCTTGCCACTGCCATCTGCCACACTGCCCCACTGCCCCACTGAATGCCATGCTGACTGCTGCCGCTGCACTGATTGCCCACTGTCAGTGGCGACTGGCTGCAATGTAATTAAAGTCATGTCATTGGCAGCGCCATTGGCAGACAGACGTTTAGGCTGGGATTAAGCTGAGCGCGTTCGCTCTCAACAAATGAGAAAAGTTGCCTTTCTGGCTGAATTGCCGCTGCTTGTTGCCTTTCATGTAGATAATTAAAAGGGTTTCTCTGACTGGCCAAGTTAATGCCGCAAGTTCTTTAGCCAGCTGACTTGCGGTTAGGCAATCAAAAATCATAAATCTTGCTCAATTAGCAACGGCAAGAGCTGCTCTCCTCTGACGTCATGCACAACGGCTGACTGGTTGCCTAGTGCCGCAGAGACCGCAACGACTAACTGGCCGAGCCTGTGGCAGCAGCAGCATGACTCAGGCCCCAAAAGGCGAGAGCAGAGCCACAAGCGGGCGCTAAGCAAATACACACGCAATATCAATAACTTAATTAAGATAAATGCGAAATGTATTTGCCAGCAGACACGCACCCACACACACATACACACAGACCCAGGCATTTCTGGCCGGATATCCGTTAATTCTAGCGCTGCATTTAGGCCCACAAATCGTTGTTAACATTAATGCGACGCGTGTTTTGCTTTGTTTATGTGCCACTGACAACGCACACACACACACATACTAATTTATGTACTCTTGTGTGTGTGGGCGTGGCAGCACGTTCCAGCCATGTGAAAAATGGATAATTAGTTAATTGCGGTTAGTGTTTGGCACACAATTGCGCATAAATTTATGTTTATATTAGTTATTAATTAAATGCGGCGCAATGCCAATTTGCGAAAGCCTCTCAAACTGTAACTGATACCAGCCGCCCCAAAGCCAACACCCAGCCCAATTGAATATTAAATAAATAACGTAGACACACACACACACACACTCGCACGCACATGGCACAATTGTTTTCACACACTTCCGGCAGTTAGTAAAGTGTTTATGCACTCGTCTGTGTGTCATGAGGGATTCATTTCAAATGTGTCGGGCTTCATTTGAGCAAGTCATTAGCCATTAAGCGGCTATCATTTGTTTAAATCTTCACTTGCACTAATTACATTAGCAGTGATCATTATGGTTGTCGTAATAATTATCGCTAATATTGTTACTATTGCTCAGCTGTCACTGGCCTAATTACCATCATTACTTATGGTATTTTATACTTGTAATTGTTGTTAACATTGTCATTACCATAAATATTGTTAAACTATTATTATTGCTAATCAGTTTCATTATCACTTTCATCGATCATTGATTTTATCATTGTCATTATTTTGTCATCATTATTATCATTCACATTTTTATGATTTTAGTCATCATCATTGTTGTTGTCATTATCATTGTCAATGTCATTATCATTGCTATTATTATTGTCATTACTTTAATTATTATTTTCATTATCATTGACATTATCACTGCCATTATCATTGCCACTGTCATTATCATTGTCATTATCTTTTCCAAAATCATGATCATTATCATTATTACACTCATTGGCTTTATCAATATTACTATAATTTTCAATTTGGTTATCATTACTATCATCATTCCCATTACCAATCCTGTTTTCTTTTGTTATCTATATTTTTCAGATTTTCGCTATCGATTTCCTCTTAATGCACATGGCTTTTGTGCAATCTAAATATTAGTAATAATAATCACAGTAAAATAATATTTATTTTGACTCCTTCTGGTATTTGGTCTCTCTTATCAAGTTATCTACTTCCTGACTTTAATTAGAAATGTCTGCCATTGCTTTTACTCTTCTACAACCTTGTTTTGCTTTCTCCAACTATTTTACATAAAAAATACGACGTGCTAATAATCGCCAGCATTTGCATCTATATCTTCATAAATACGTTCGCTGCCTTAACGAAATTAATGAACTTTTGCATAATACAATATGTTAATCAAGACTTCCACTGCTCGCCTCATTCCCCAACACAGTGAAACACATTTCCAACTGTTTGTGCTTCCGTTTCTGGGAAACTTGTCTTATTTTTGTGGCGCACAATAAAAGTGGCACATTAATTTCTGATGATACGCCAAGTTCTGGCTTAAGACGACGCTAGTTTTCGCATTAGACGTCTCTAATGAGTTTCTGCGCGTCCGCCGTTGCTGGCGCTACTTACTTGATCTTCTCCCATATCTCCTCGCCGAAATGCTTGAGCACCAGCAGCTCGAGGGCGTAGTTAACAAAGCCATACTGCAAATAGGAATAATAATACTACATTATTATGGGACAGTTACATGTTAATGCCTGACATATATATATATATGCTCAAACGTGAATTGTTAGTATTTGATCTGGATTTCATTTATCTAAATGCCGAAAATTTAACTGGCGGCCATTCTGAAATTACAGAGACATTTTTATGGCCACTCAAAATGAAATCATAAAAGTGCCAGCTAAATTGAATGCTGCCAACATTTTAATTACATTCGCTGGCGGAATAAAGTGATAATAAAATGGACGCCGGCTAAGGCTGCACGGCTAAAAAAGGCAAAAATGAAAATATTCAAAAAAATCGGATGAAAAACTCGCTGAGGCTTATTTTTGTTGCCCTGCGAAACGTTGTTAAAAATGTGAAATCAATAAGGATTGCGCATTTCATTTCTTTTAAATGTATCCGACGAGCAATCAATTTGATTTGTTATGCGAAATCAAGTCGCACACTGGGCGAGCGGTAGACTCTTACATGCCCATGGAGCATGGCAAGATGGCGCACAATCAATCGCTTCCGCCGGAAGTGATGCAGAGCAAGCCAGGAAAATACTTGAAATATATTTACATACATTACGCATACGTCTAGCGGGCCGCAGGACGTGTTGTTGGCTGCCTGATGAAGATATATCTAACCGATATTTGATGTTTATTGCCTTTGTTGTGCATATATTGAAATGTTCCAGCATTAACAGCAGCAACAACATATCCAAATAAACAAGAACTAGAGCCAAACAGTTGCACGTGGCTCCCAGTTTGAGGCAATTCAAAAGTAGAATGGAAAAACATGTGAAGAAATGCGAAAATCGCTATCATTAAATGAGGAACGCTGCTCCTGCTGCCGTGTGCTTCTGAGTGCCTCTCTGTGTGTCTGTGTGCGTGTCTGTTTATTTGTGTGTGTAACATGTCAACATGTGAAGTTTGTTTGCCTTGTCATTGAGTTGATATTCTTGGCAAGTTGAGTTTTATCATTGTCCTTGGCATTTAATTTGTTCTACCTAAGGCCTTTAAAGGCGCTTTTTTCGGGTTTTCCATGTTTGATTTATGTCATAAAATCAGCACACGTCGACTTAGCTCAGTCTTATGTTTATTAAATGAAATTTTATGTTGACTTCAGTTTTGTATTGTATTTTTTTCTTGGGTTTGCTGAGCTTGATTGAAATGTATGACTTATGCATGTGGTCTATGTGCTACTGCTTGAATATTCCAGCGACAGTCAAACTTCAGTATAAGAAGAGCCTTTTGCATTTATATATTTATTAAGCAAGGATATTTTAAAAATTAAATAAAATATATATTCAACGTTTTTATAAATTTTACTTAATTTAAATTTACTTAAATAAAATATTAAAACATAAAATAAAATTTATTATTATATTATTATTAATGAATTTATAATTTTAATATTTTTCAAAATATTTTTATTTATTATCTAAATTTTTTATTATTTTTTATATCTATCTTTGTTATTCAAGCAAAATATTTTCTCTATTTTCTGATTCTGTTTATGTGCACAATCATCCATCAATAAATATTCCCAATTCTAGATTCCATTATAGAATATATAATATACTCCACATCAATCATTTATGCAGCCGCTCAACTATCTAAATATTTTGCCGCTCTACGAAATTCCATTTATTTATTTTGCTTTCACTTATTTTCTGTGCATATTTTTTCCTCTGCAGTCGCAGCTATAAAAATTTAATTTATCATTTTAGTTGAGCCATCAATTAAATATTTCAATAAATTGATGACATGCTATTCGAGTTAGTTTTGGGCTCTGTTCAGGCACGAATTCAATTCAGATTCGAGTGCACTCCAAATACTCTAACTTACCATTTTGGTCGGCTGTTTGGGTTTTGGTCTGTGTTGAAATGCAAAAGCTTTTTGCTGGCGTTTTAATTCACTTTCACAAATTGCTGTTCATCAAATGCGATGCATAACGTCTCGAATATATTCAGTATTTATCGAATTTAATTTCAGTTGAGCATTTTAAGCCTTAGTCATAGAGCTAGAGTTAGGCGCTGCACATGTTAAATTATAGTTTAGTTATTTGTTGATATTTTGATAGGGAAATATTTGAGTTCAAGTTCAGGAAAGTTTTTGGCCAAGCTTTAAGGACTCGTGTGGGCGACTGAGATGACAACAGAAATGCCACAAAGGACATGAATATTTCATGAATTTATACATTGAAATCGGTTTAACAATGTTTTCAGCTTTGCATTTCGTTTCGCTCGTTCCGTTTCGTTTCGTTTCGCATTCGTATTGCTTTAAATTTTGTTGGCCTTTGCTTTTATTTATTCGCTGGCCTGGCTTGGCTTGGCTTGGCCAGCGCCTTGCATATGCCAAGGGACCACGCCCCACCATTTCTCGCAGTTCGTTGCTTGCTTCCATTTCTTTTTTAAGAACGAAATGCTAATCAAATATGCCAATGAGTGCGAGTGAGCTCTTAAGGAGCTGCTGGCTGGCTGCTATATATATTTTGCCATTCGCTGGCGGCTTATTGCATGCCTGCCCGTTTGTTGCATGTGGCATGCAACACGTGCAACTGCCAAAGGCGCACACGTAGCCAGCACAACTGGGTCACAACAAAGGCATGCGAGGCGCAGCTAAAATGGCAACAACGAGCGGCACAAAGGATGCAGAACGCTGTTTAATTACACACACAAACGCGCCCACACACACACACACACACGCACATACACGCTTTTTTAGATGAGCGTATGTGTGTGTGTGTGTAGCAAGTCAAGCGTAGCACCAAAATTTATGCGCCGCGCCAAGTGTGCGGCAATTAAGGCGTCGCCCATTTTGAAGCCAGCAGCAACGCTGCAAAATGCACACTTTGGGGCATGCAACTGGGTAGCAATAAGGCCAAGACGGAGCAGCGGACGGAAGGAGCAGAGAGCGTCTTTGCAAGGATATGCCCCGTTTGGCCAAGTCAACTTTAAGACGAATGCCCTTTGGAGCGGCCGCAAAAGTTGAACAAGTTTTTTAAGGCCCAAGTTAAAATATCGATTTTTATCTCGCCTGAGTATGAGTGAGTGTGTGTGTGTGTGTGTGCCATTAGCGCGTTCGTTAAGGTGCAAAGCACGGATATTTATACACAGTTTATATATATTTACATTCCGTACTTATTTCACCTTTATTATTTAGCGCAGTGTATCATTGTTTAACTTTTGCTTTTGGCCCGCGTCACATCGCTTATCGCTTGGCGGTCGGCGTTCAGCTGTTTGCTTTGAGCCACTTCTGCTAACTGATTTGGGCGTTTATTGCATATTAATCAGACGAGTTTAGCACGGCAAATGAGGCCGCACTTCACCTGCCAGCCAACTAAACAAGCAGCCGGGCGCCGAACCCACTTCAAGCGGCTTCCAATTCAGCGTATTTTAATTACGTGAGACATTTGACATTTTGTGAAATAGAAGCTCCTTTGGCAGGCGAAGTGTGGCTGTGCCTCGAGTGTCGCTGCGAGCTGCCAACTCTTTGGCTGGGCTTAAGGAATGACAGTGTCAGAGGGCGGCCATGGCAGGCAGAGCCCTCAAAACGTTTTGTCAACCAACTGATGCACGCAAGTGTTAAGCACGCGAATATTAGTTAACTGAAATGATATTTTTGTTCGCTATTCGGCCACAAATTGTCTGTCAATTGGGCACTAAACGTGCAGTAACTAAGTAAGCGATGGCCAAAACTCATTTCATAATGAGCCCACGGTCGAGGCGGCTTCGGTCGTGCGGTGCGGCCAGTTGTTCAATTGGGCAATTGTATGTTCAACTGGGCAAACATTTGTCAAAACTAATGGACGCTTTACTATCCGTGCCAGCCAGACAGCGGCAGCAGCAACTCGCAACAACTGTCCACAAATTGCCGCGGGCACGCAAAGCCAAACGTCTAATAAACTTTGACATATTGAGGCAAATATTTCTATTCGTTTTGTGGCAGCGCTTTGTCCACTTGTGCCGTTGTAATATTTTTGTTGCCTTATTCGTGGGCACCAAAAAATAAAACAAAAAGCGTGAAACATAAATTATGACACGCCCCCTGGCCGCCCAATCGGTTGCTGGAGAGACAATAGCGACAGAAATATGCGCACCGAAATAAATTAGGGCCCTCAAAAGTATGCTTTAATTTTTGTTCAGGGAAGCGTTGCGCATACGCCGCATCGACTCAGTCCTTTGGCGGGATTCTCACACACTTCTTACGTGTGTGTGGGTTTTATTTAATTTTTTTCGTATTTTTGTTTTTATTATTTAGCGATTTGCTTGCGCCGCTGTATTTACTTTAATATATTCTTTCACTCCCGCCTCTCTTTTATTTTTGGCTTGTGATTTATTTGTTTTGTATTTTAGATTTGACTTTCACTTCAGTTTCGCTAAACAACATCCTGGCACACACACACACACACACACACACTCACTCACTCATTCACTCACAACTTTCGCAATTGGTCTGGATGCTGTGATAAGCGAAGCGCGCGCGAGCCTTCTTTTGAATAGCCGTTTGCTCAGGTTGTGCGAGCGCAATGCTTGAACAGTGTTAGCTTGAAGCAGCCATCGACGACTGAGCAGCCGCCGCTTGATGCTTCTGATATTAAAGGACAGCGCAGCTGGCGCCAGGACACTTGTGTGCGCTTTTCGAACAGCCACTAACGCGCTGGCTGCTGCCAGCTCCTGTCGCCTGCCAGCCGCTAGCCAATGTGCCAGGCACACGCTCAGCTGTTCACGAACAAAAGCTGCCTGAAAGCTCGCTCTCACGAGCGCTCTCTCTGTGCTTTCCCTACCGGGCCATAGATGGCACTGCAGACATTTAAGTTAATTGCTTAGAAATGCCATGCATTTAGCATAGCTGTGTGATGAGCTTAAGCTTAATTATTTATAGATATTCTGTCGGCATTTCATATGTCGAGTCAATCAATTTCTATTTTAAGTTTTATTTGACACACAAAGGCAATATAAATATAGTTACAGTGCTAATTGTATGCCGAGGTTGGGAAAGCAGTGCTCTCGCATTAGCAATGCCTGTCAAACTGCCTGTCTGTCAAACAGACACTGCTGACCCCTCTTCCCACATAGAGACAGAGTATGTTGCAGTCATAATCAGGGCAGCTGCAACATTTTTTATTTGTTTTAATTCAGCTTTTATTTAAGAGGACGCTGAAAGGCTGCAAGTGCAGCCGCAGAGACCACAACAAAAGTCAGCTGCGATGTCTGATAAATGTCGGCGTAAGGCCAACGGAGGAGCTGCCGCTGGCAGGCTGACAATGCCGTTGACACTGATAGAATGGGCCTTGAATAGAGCAAGTGTGGCCAGGTGGATGGCTATGGCTTGGGCATTAGCGCCCGCAGCAGACAGCAGTCTATTAAACTCAGTGCCAAGCAGACGAAGCCCACAAACGAAATACCCTTGCCAGCTGCTGCTCAAGCACCAAGTCAAATTGAGAGCTCTCCAGTTGGCAAAGTAAATACCCCAGCAGATACCCTGCAATATGGAGAGGGCAAACCTTTTTAGTTTTCTAATCAACTGCTCGCCGCAAAGATGACAATCTGCCCGACATTTAATTAACAAACAAGAAGCGTAGTGAAGAAGTTGAACTGCGAACCGAACACACACAAAGCCCACTGACAATAATGGCATTCAGATTGTGTGCCCAGCTCTTCGGCAGTTGCCCGTGGAGACACGGGACAAGCGCAGCCAGGATAATCGCATCACACTTGAGTAAATAAGTTCCTGAAGTGGAACCAACCAAAGGCGAGCAGCGCACTTCCCGCAGACCCGAAAAAAGAGAAAGAAAACTTTGTAGCCAGTCGAGATGCGCTGCCTAATGGCTGCCATCAGCCTCCCAGCTCACCGGGCGGACTGATGGAGGGTGTGACAGAGACAGAGAGAAATTGCATTTAGGTGCAATTCGAGTCAATGAGAATAGGAGAAACATTGGAGAAACTGTTTATCTGATTGCGAGCAACAATGCACACGCTTCGCTTCACTAAGCAGCTACTTGACCTCTGTGCATCAGCATTGCAAACGGAACTCATCGATCAATCCATCAATCAATCAATGACGTTTTTACTATTGCCATAATTGTAATTAAAGATTTTGAAATTGAGTTAACATGCCAGAGAACTTAATTCGATTTGCATGCAAATGGCATTTTTCGTCCGCTGCTGCGGCAATATAAATTCATAATGCAACAACAATTTCATGCGGTAAATGCCGGCTTAAATACTTAAAATATTATCAATATTATCATTGCCAAAAAAACACAGTTTATGCTAATAGCGTAATTTAAAAACAGTTAAGTGCACCATAAAAGTGAAGCGATGCATGTTCATTGAAAATAAATTGGTTTTAATAGAATACTTTCGGCGAGAAAATATGTCTGAAATATAGGTTGAGCTCAGCCGACTGCTATTAAATGCCATAACTCTGAAGCATAGGTGTTTCACTGATTGATAGTAATCGGCTGTTGAAAGATTTATTATTGTTTATTTATTTATTTATTTATTTATTATATTTAATTATATTATTATTAATAATTTATTTTATAAATATTTATTATTGTTGTTGGGAATGGAATTTTGAAATTTAACAACAATTTTGGAATGAGCTCAGCATTTATTGCAATTTTAATTAAATATTAGACTTATGCCTCTGTATTTAAAACAAGCTTAAATATAGACTCTAAGAACTCCGCGAAGTCTCTTTCTCAATGTCACTCTCTTTCTCAGTTCTTTCTCATTCCCCTTCTCATTCTCATTCTCCTTCTCATTCTCATTCTCATTCTCATTCTCATTCTCATTCTCATTCTCATTCTCATTCTTATTCTCATTCTCATTCTCATTCTCATTCTCATTCTCATTCTCACTCTCACTCTCCTTCTCATTCTCATTCCCCTTCTCATTCTCATTCTCATTCTCATTCTCATTCTCATTCTCATTCTCATTCTCATTCTCATTCTCATTCTCATTCTCATTCTCATTCTCACTCTCACTCTCCTTCTCATTCTCATTCCCCTTCTCATTCTCATTCTCATTCCCCTTCTCATTCTCATTCTCATTCCCCTTCTCACTCTCATTCTCATTCTCATTCTCATTCTCATTCTCATTCTCATTCTCATTCTCATTCTCAATCTCAATCTCTTTCTCATTCTTTTTCTCATTCTTTCTCTATATTGTATTCAAGTCCCAATTATACACACTTTACTCCTCGATCAAATTCCTTCAAGCAGTCCTATCTTCAGGATATTTTCTCGTCAATCATCAAGATCTTTCACACACACATCGCCATTCAACTTTCACAGTCGACAGTCTAATTTTGTATTGAATTATGAGAATTAGCAAACTGTGCCAATGGCATTCGCACTCGCCTCGACTGATTTGATTTACTTAAATTGCATTTTGAGCACAAAGTTTAAAGTTGAAAACTTCGCTTTGCATTGGCAATCAGCAATCGAGCCGAGCAAACACATTTTATTTACTCTCATAGATGCACGTCATTCGCTTTGATGAAATTCCTTTGCGCTTCAGCACATTTATTGCATTTCGATGCTCACCTTTGCTCTTTCATACTTTGCCAGCGCCCAGATATTTGAATATTCTGCAATTTTTGCAATCCGCCCAGCCAGGCATATTGACTCAGCCAGCAAAAAAGAGTTCGACAGGACTTCCAGCTGCAGCTGACCGACTGCAGAGCGCAACAACTATGCAAATGTGCAACTGCCTGCCAAATGGCCAGAGGCAAATGGTCTAGCTGCGCTATCTATACAGCGCTGGGCTACAATATCCAACACAACAGTTGCGTGTATCATTAGTTGGAAATCCTTGTTGCCGAGTGGGCATGTAACATGCTTTAATGAGGATGCCCTGAGGACTTCCGAAGGAATTTCTTATATATGTTTGAGAGTTGACAGTAAAGATTCTATATAATGTGCGCAAAGCTATAGCATAAGGCAAATTATGAATAGGTAAATATATATATATATATAGTATATATAATAAGTATATTATATCTAACTGCATGAGCAAATTGGGCATATGAATAATAATAATATAAAGATATCAGTATTATAAAGGATTTGTTTGCCCTTTTTAGAGTGCATAAGGATATTGCCTAGACTTTAACTCCTTTTTAACATTTTCTTCTAAGTAAGCTGTTCTTTACCAAGACCAAAAGTTAATGAGGGAAAGCAAAAGGTATGCGGAATGGTCAGTGTCTGATGATATATATGAACAGCATTAGACTGTAGGCAGAGCAGCTGGTTGTAGGCATAGTCCGACCAATGAATGCGTTTCTCGATATAACGATGCAATCAGCTCGCTGCTGAGCAAGTTCGAGGACTATATGCACTGCCGCAAGAGCTGGTGTCGAGCCAGAGCTGTGGCAGGTCAAGAGATGAGCAGGAGAAACCCACTGAAAACGGCGTGGAGACAGTTGACCATGCGGAGCTGGGCGTGCAGGCGCTGATGAGCAGCAACCTGAGCGTCTTCTTCGTGAATCCCGCATGTGAAAATATCACGGGCATGGCTAGATGTGCAGCAGGAGCTGCGGATCGAAAGAGGGCCAAGAGCGGCTCAATGTTTCGATGCAGAATGCGCTGCGAATTTCTGTTTCTCTAGTATTTTTGGGTTGAGCTCATGCGGAACTCAGTTCAGCAATCTCCCCTTGTCTCTGGCATGCAGCTTGCATTCGTCTGCTGCCTTCACACAACCCAACGGCAGCTTCAAATAACTTTGGCCTTCCTTTTGGCATTCAGGTTGCCAGTGACAAAGTCACAGCAAGCTTCCGCTATATCAATTTCAAAGTTAAGTCCAAATCGTGGCAATAACTCTTAAGCGTCCAGAGGTAATCGCTCGGTAATTAACATATTTTCCTAATCATCCAATCATATTCCACCTTCTGCACCTTTGCTGTTGCTTCATAGCTCTGGCTCCAAGTTGGAGCATGATCTAATTTAGATTTCTGGTTTTAGAGAAAGATAAACAAAATCGAGTTATAAACGATGCCAGGTTGAAGACTTCGCAAGATTAATGGGAACGTCGCATGTGTTCTTGTTGATTTTAACAACTTGAGCCCGATGTTGGTCTATTAATTAAATTCGAGTAGCTCGAAGACAGATAAAAAGTCAACTAGTTGGCGCACTTGAGCGCCAATAAAAGCAAAAGCGCAAATCAAAATAAAGTTCAGCGCTGACAGCCAGCTCTCGAGAGCTTTTCGAAAATATGAAGAAGTTGTCGGCAGTGAATTTGTATAGAGATTATCGACAGACTGAATAATTGCTGAAATGGCGGTAGATGGGCAAGGGCGAGGGGGGCGAAGAGATGCTCTCTGTTTATTGTCTTGACGTTGAGCGGCTACCGATCGAACTTGAACTCGAGTCTTTCGTGGAATGGGAAAGGTCGTTACATAGATATAAAGAGTGTTTATTTAATTACGTATGTATGTATTCATTTATGAATGAGCAGGTGAGTAATTACGTAATGCGGATAAGCGCACCGCGGCGCAAGTCGTGATGCGACTCAAGCTCGAGCCAGACGCGACAGTCGAGCGAGGCGCTAGCTGAGCACAACAACACGACGGCTTAGACGGCTTAGACGGCTTAAATACTTCGGCGGCTTAACGTGCTTAAATGACGTGTCGCCGTAATTAACCAGTAGGCGCAATGCTTTGGCAGCTTTGCGTACTCTTCGCCGGGCTGTGGCCCAGTCTGGGGCACGTGCGCCTGACGCCGAGCACCACCTGGCGCAGTGTTCAGCTGTTTCCACAGCAACAATGGCAGACTAGGAACCACAGCAGCGGAGCGCTCAACATGAAGCTGCAGCCCGTGGCACACTGCGAGGCAGAGGAATTCCTGCATAGCTACGAAGTGTCGACTGCAGCTGGCAACGTCAGGCTTGAGCCGCATTTGAATCATTTCGCACGCACCAGGGCTGGTGAGTGGGCAAGCATGCGTGACCTCTGCCTGGATGGGCAGGGTCTGCCCTGGCGACGACTGTGCAGTGCTAGAGCCCAGTGGGCCAGGCTTGGGCACGTCAACTGCAGCGCCGGCAACCAGCTGAGCCGGCAGCTCCATCAGCTGCGTGAAGATATGCGGAATGCGAGCAGCCAATCCTTCGCTTTGACCAAGCTGCGGCAGTTGCTGACGCAGGCACGTGGCCAGCTCGCTCCAGTCGACGTCTACAGCACGGCGCAGCTATTTGCGGGGCTGCTGGAGCAGCGGCATCCACAGGCAGCGGTCAGCGGCGATCTCGTCGGCATTTGCCGGGAGATCATGTCGAGCGATGCGCAGGTGTTGCGGCTGTCAGCGCAGCTGAATGCAACCAACTCGCTGCTGAGCAAGTTCGAGGAGTATATGGATGCACTGCCGCGAGAGCTGGTGCCGAGCGAGAGCTGCGGCAGGTCAAGAGAGGAGCAGGAGAAACCAACTGAGAACGGCGTGGAGACAGTTGACTATGCGGAGCTGGGCGTGCAGGCGCTGATGAGCAGCAACCTGAGCGTCTTCTACGTGAATCCCGAGTGTGAAAATATCACGGGCATGGCTATATATGCAGCAGGAGCAGCGGATCGAAAGAGGGCCAAGAGCGGCTTCTGGTACCGCTTTCTGTATGCCAACGAGAGCTTGGAGCAGCTGAGGAGGGAGAGAGATTTGCAAACGGGCAGCTACCTGCCGCAGCAGCTGTGGGAGCAGCTGAGGCACAGAGGCGCCGCGTATCTCATACTCAAGGTCTACGCGCACGATGGACTCTTCGTGGAGAGAGCTGAGCAGCGCAGTCGCGGGCCACGCGGACAAGTGCTATCCATTTCCGTACCCGGCTTCGAGGGTAAGTTATGTAAGGAGTGCAGCTCACTTGGCTAATGATGCTGCCATTCCTGTAGGAGTTCAGCTGCCTGCGCCTGTGCCCTTCCTGCTGCCACGTGCTGGAGTTTCGCGCCAGGGCAGTCGCTGTGGCTACTGGGACTACGAGAGCTGGCGCAGTGATGGGGTCAACACCTGCGGCGGCCCCAGCGAGGAACTCAATGTGCTCTGCGAGGCGCAGCACCTGACGCAGTTCTCCTTTCTGATTGGCGGCAGCCAGCTTCAGCAGGCGGAGGCGGAGCTGCAGCACGAACAGCTGCTGGACACGATCACCCAAGTGGGCTGCGGCCTCTCGCTGTTCGGGCTGCTCTGCATCTTCTTGACTGCGGCGCTCGTTAGGAAGTGGCGCAGTCAGGCGTCCACCAAGGTGCTGCTGCACCTCTGCCTGGCTCTGGCCCTGCAGCTGCTGCTCTTCGGCTATCTTGGCCAAGCCTGGCGGTTGCCCTTGAGGCAGAGCTGGAACCGCTGCCTGATATCGGGCGCCGCGCTGCAGTACTCTGTGCTGGTCATCTTCAGCTGGATGCTGATCATAGCCTTTCTGCAGTTCCAGCGCTATGTCACGGTGATAGGCGTGGCCCGGCCCAGCCACTACATACTCATCTCGGCCTTGGCCGCCTGGACGTTGCCACTGCTGCCCACATTTTTGGTGGTGCTGCTCGACGGCGACTCCTTTCAGCCTGCGCCGCAGCAGCTGAATGGCAAAGCGGCTTTGTGTTATCCCTCTGGCTATGGCCTGGCGCTGGGCGTCGTCCTGCCCATTGCCTTGGTAACCTTTGCGAACGCCTTCATGATGCTCTGCATCATTTACAGCATTCATCGTGCCCTCAATCCGCGGCGCCAGCTAATTACACAGCAGCTGCGTCTGTCCGTGCTGCTCTTCTTTCTGCTGGGCCTCACCTGGATCTTCGGCCTCTGCAGCTACATGCGCCTGGGCATTATATTCTCCTATCTCTTTTGTCTCAGCGCCACGCTGCAAGGCTTTGTGCTCTTTGTTTATTTTGTGCTTTTGAATGCCTCTAATCGACACGCTTGGCTGGCTCTCATTTGTTGCAAGCAGATGAAAGTAAATATGCCAAATGCGGAACGGCACTCAATGTCCACTGCCTCCAGCAACACTTCCCGAAGAACCCAGTCCTCGGTGAGGTCTATTTGAGTGTCTTTGAGTAGGGAAAACTTATGTAAAGTTTGTTACAAGTATTTTAAGTTTAAGAATAGTATTGGAATAAAGCGCTGATAGTATGAATAAATTATTTCTAGTAACTGCTGAGCGAGTTGGCTGCAGCTTAATTATATGTCAGTATCAATAAAAACTATGCTCAGATATACTATATATATGTATACTATAATGTATATATCAAGTTTAAGCCATGGCTACCTCATTCATAAATATTAAATACTTGTGGAAGCCAGTTAAAAAACTTGGTTTAAGCTATAAATCAGTTAGCCATGACTCACAACCAACTATAAAAAGCTTAACCAGCCTTAGCCGAGACACCAACCACATTACACGACGGTCAAGCGCTTTAGCTGTGCGTCAAACCGGTTTCCCAGTTTGGCAAGCACTGACCAATTGCGCACAAACTCCACCAAACTGTAGTTGACCTTTACACTGCAGAACAGCTTAAATTTATGGAAATGTATTCGGAGTTAGTTAAACAAGCAAATTAGAATTTTAATATTTTTAATTTTTTTTTCTTAATTTTATGTTTCATGTGATGAAATATATTCATAATCAAATAGAGTGGTTTAGGTGTGTCAGCGGCTGGCAGCTGGTGAATGTTAAATGTTAATCTAGACACGTTTTCGCTCGTTATGAATTTTGAATTAAAAGATGGCTTTAGGTCGTCAAATATTAGATTACTTTTGGCCAAAGGCAACTGCTGCTCTGCAATCTGTAATGTCCATATCCGATCGCGACCTTATAAAGCAATTTATTGCAATTTTCGAGTTGTGTTTCAGTTTCAGTTTTTGTTTTTAAACATTTGTTCCGCCTTTTGTCGGTCGCTTTCCGTTTTTTGGTGCGTTTTAATTTATCGCTTCTAAATTATGTAAATGATATGACAAAGTTAATTTTAGTGAATGCTTCTGCTGCGTGTGTTTCATTACGAGCTATGCGTGGCTTTATTATTTAATTCGGTTTCTTATCTAATTCCGCAATTTGGAGGCTGAAGTTGAAAAAGGCCGTAACTCGCAGTTATGCATCGGTTTGTTTGTTTTTTTTTTTTTTTGGTTTGCTTTCAGTCCACAAATTGGCTTGAACTTAGGCTAGAATACGGAATACGCTTAGGCTACGCTCATTATATTTAAATATATACATGTATCGTTAAATTATATAACAACCAGTAGGATTATAACAAATTAACCTCATTTACCGGCTGCTCACAGAGAACGGCATTCCAACTGCCATCGTCTCGGCTCATTTGAATAACAGACGATGCCGACGATGCCTCTCTCTCTCTCTCTCTCTGAATCTCCCTCTATCGGTCTCGCTCGCTTAAACATGTCGATTCAGCGCCGTATCCGCAGCAGCTTTAACGGTATGTACGAAGTTCCGGGTGCCACATCCTTGCCCTCCGGCAGGAAGTTCATCGCATAGTTCTTGGGCGTCGGCGAATTTGGCGGCACGGCGAGCTCGGCACTCAGCTGTGTGGTGGCCGGAGCCAGCTGCATCCTGAGCTGTCGATACGGCTGCGGCTGCACCTCCGCCCTGCCTATCGCCAGTAATTGCTGCGAGCGCTGCCTGTCGGCCAGCTGAAAGCGCTGCAGGTGGCCCTGAATGATGCGACGCAGTGCCGCCATGGTCGTCGCACTGGGCGGATTGTAGTAGTACGCGCCGCCTTGCATCGGCCGCGGCGTGGGCGCCTGCCGGGGCAGGTAGGCGGGACTGGCGGCGCTGGCGATGCCCAGCAGCAAGGCTACCAGCTGGAAGACAAATTACACTCCATATATTGGCATATTGTTGGCCAGCTCCACTTACGCAAAGGCACGTCCTGTACTTGTTTGCTGCCATCATTAAATATCACTCGACACCTGCTACTGAGTACTCGATACTCCTCTCGACTCCGACTCGCGACTTCGACCCGCTGCTCGATATTCAATAAACACGCTCGGCGACTCGCTTGCCTCAGCAGTTGCTCGACAACTGAATCCGGCGGCAACGTTTCGGTTTCAAGTTCACGGGCCACCGCAAATGCATTTACATAAATTTCCAACCGGTGCTAGCTACAAGCCATCTCCATCTCCATCTTCAGCTAGATCTATCGCCCTCTCTCTCTCTCTCTCTCTCTCTCTGCCTTTCTGTCTTTGTTTAGCTGCCAGCTGTCGCTTTATTTTTAAAAGTTAATTCTTTTGCTGTCGCTGCCAACGGGGCACGTGATTTATGCAAATATTTATCTCATGATCATCTTTTTTTCTCTCTCTCTATTTTGGGACTTTTACACTTTAGCTGAAGCTTAGAATGATCTGGTTTTGACTCTGCTTCCATTTTATAGCCCATACTCATTAGATGTGGTGCAAGAGGGTATCATAAAGCTTGGCCACTTTGCTAAATTTGATTCGGCAGCTAAGTGGCTCTGGCCATACAACACGCGCTGTGCGACAGACCAACAGAGTGCTAGATGGGCATATTGGTTATTGCATACCCTAAGTTGAGGTATCAGTTGGCCATCTGACTTGCCTGAAAAGGGATTCAGTTAGAGTGTATCTATCAGCATATAGTTAATGCAGTAAAAGGGTTTTATATAATGAGTATGCATACTCAGTATAGGGTATCTATTCTTCAAGCAACCGCCTCTCACTTATTTATATTTATTTACTTTAGTTTATCAATCGAGTTGAATCGATCAGCGTGCGTAACGAACAAATTCCCAGCCCACGTACATCAAGCAAACTAAATAAACAATGACAATGCTCAGATTGCCGAGATAAACTGCACGTTCTGTTTTAGAGCCCCAACTCATAAGCAAATAGACACACTCACACACACACACACACACACATACATATATGTGCTTTACCAAGCTTAGACAACGGGGCGACTTGTCGGCTGTTCACGCCATTATAATTATGCAAATATCTGAAGATATATCTGAATATATCATTTTTGTGGCACCGCGCCTTTACACTCTAAATGTACGTATTAATTTAGTATTTTTTTGCTCATTTTTTCCTAGTATTCAATTAACATAATATTCAGTTGGCTTCAATAGGCGTGTGTCGAGAGCTCAGCACTCCCTTTATGGGCACACAAAAGACGCTCGCTGAACAAACGTTTGCGGCTTTATATTGATTTTTAATCGCTGCCCCTTTATTACTAGTTCAGCTCGATCTTTCAGTTCATTTCAGATCTGTCTGCTTGACAACTTAACTAAAATATATTGAATTGTGCGTGTTTAGCCATGTTTGGCGCTGGCTCGATCAAATTACTATTCAAATGCCAAATAATAATGAATAAAAAATATATATCTCGATATTTATGCGTTACTAACTCACCTGGCTGAGCACAAAAGATTGAATTACTTTTAAATTGAAATGGCTGTGATCGACTTATAATGATGCTGAAACCCGATATCGATTAGCCTTTACGATCGCCTTTCAATTCCATTGTGTATAAGAGAGGAAATGATGTGATTTAGTGAAACAGTGAATGATCGTCTTGAATATACATATCGTTGACGTCTGTTAACTGTAGTAGAACTGATGAAATCTCTGGTACAACAAGTGTCCGAATGCTCTAATCGGGCGTGCTAGACTGGTACATACCCTGAAGGGTACCCAGGTACCAGCTCTTTGGACTGCTTTAGAATAGAACTTCCAGACAGCTCTCATCACAGAAATGAACTAGTCTATGACTCAATCAGCTGATTATGCAAGCCAATAAAATTCAATGATTAATCAAATGCAAATTTAGTTCATTTTAAAGTCTCTCTTCAAAGTATATTCAGCTGCTTGACTACTGAATTATGTTTAACTGTAGACTTTATATTATAGATTGTAAAAGATACAAAAAGACACTGACTAGCGATTGGCCATCCCACATCTGAGATGTCAAACCCACTTTACTTCTACGAAACAGACATGACTCTCTCTCTAATATACTTAACATATACTTAACATATACTTAACATATACTTAACATTTACATAACATATACTTAACAAATACTTAACATATACTTAACATATACTTAACAAATACTTAACATATACTTAACATATACTTAACAAATACTTAACATATACTTAACATATACTTAACATATACTTAACAAATACTTAACATATACTTAACATATACTTAACAAATACTTAACATATACTTAACATATACTTAACAAATACTTAACATATACTTAACATATACTTAACATATACTTAACAAATACTTAACATATACTTAACATATACTTAAAGTATAGTTAACATACACTCTACAAGATGGACTCTATAAGAGCCTACTAGCAGAGCTATAGCTAGTCTTGGATGGGTACAGCTGATGGTGATAACATTCTTATAAGTTAAAGAAGACACATGAATGTTAACAATAGTTGACTCTCTTATGTCCATGATAACCCACTCATTTGAGCTCTACATATTTGCTACTCTAATAGACAGACTGACTAAATAAAGCTAGCGAAATGAGCAAGAAATGTTTGCTTTAAAACAGAGAAACTCTGTTGACTCTGCTGTAATAATAATAGTCTAGAATTTATGCACATTCCGAGCTCTACAACTTTTCGTTCCATTTGCCATTTCCTCGAAAAAACAGATAACAAATGCAGTTGTATTTGTTTAGCGAAACTCAAACAATTCATATTTGAGTTGCTGCTCAAATTCGCCCAGAGTAAATAACAATTTTCGCATAGTTGCGTGCTGCTAGACTAATTGGATCAATGAACATTTTTTACAGTTTTACACTTTATGTAAATATGAGTTTGTGTGGCTGCAATCCGCTTGGAGTATTCCATTTTCACTTATTCGGTTTCACACATCAAGCAATGCAATTATCTAATGGAATTTGGTGAAAATTTCGCGGAAAGCCCGCCCACTCGACGCCCCGCGCTCGATGCTGTTTTGTAGCAATCGGTGATTGCGTCTGTCTGAGTGGAGCGTGTGCCTGCCGTAGCTCCCCTTTCCAATAAGGGGGTCGAGAGAGGGCGCTGAAAATGAGCTGGGGTAAAAAGAAGTGGGTAACCTAAACGGAAACGGAAATGATGCGCTACGTTAGCTTTAGGCTTACACACTTAATTAAAGCGCAGCATTGGCATTGATCTAAGCGCAGCATTACGTAATTGCAATTTGCTATTCCATCTGCACCACCAGCCGGATTGCACTAGCGTTTCGATTTATATGCAAAATTGCGCAACGTCTCTCTCAAGTATGCAACGGACTGTGGAGTGAAGTGTTATGAAACGTTTAAGCTCGCTTAATTACTATGTAAATTATTTGTGCAATTAATTTACACAGCCGGCAAGCAAATCCACGCATCCATGCGAACGCCCCCATATTGATGAGGGTGCCTTCTGCTCAAGCGCACAGCATTAAGTCGGACAAAGAGCTCATATATATTTCATACGATGCGCAGAGGACGCATCATAATCATCATCAAGTTGAGGCTGCCTGCTCAAAATGCTATCCGAATACCCTCCGAATGGTACACAAAAAGGCATTTCTAATGGCCATTAGAGTGGAGACTACTATGCATAAGACCACAAGGTCTTAAGTAGGTGAATATATTGGGTTTGCTATGTGGGATTGTTTAAACGTATTAGTATCCAAACCTTAAGCCCAGAAGAACATTATCTCATTTTCAATATTAATAAGGAGTATCTTCCAGTCATCATCATTCCCTAGTTTCGTTTTTCAGCTAGTCCCGCATGTCCGGCAGGCTGCAAAAGGCAATTTCTCAGCCCCTAAAATGGTCTGGCTGACTGTTATGTAATGAGTTTGATGAGCTTTTGAAGTAAACCGAATCGAGGAGAGGCATTTCATTTCGTACGGATTTGATAAAAATGACGAGGCCGTTAAACATGCCACGGCGTATGTGGCAGCAGCAGCAGCAGCAGCAAAAAAGGATGTGTGGCTCGATGCGAGCGGCAACAAACTTAGTTATGCCTGACAGGCAGCCCGCAGCACGCTCATATTTTATGCATGACCAGCTACAGCTCCTGCACGGCTCCTGCTCTAGATTCTTCTTTAGCTGGGCCGGGCCGGGCTGGGCTGGGCTGGGTGAATTGCTTTCCAATTGACTAAGCGCAGCGCTCAACCAAGTACTCGTTCACGTGCAGGGCCTGGGGTGCGGTCAAGCAGACGTTTCCAATGCCATTTGCTGGGCGCGCCACCTGCCAGCTATCGGGGCCGATCAAATGGATCAGCGGTTTTTATGTTGCATTGGCACGAAATCCGCGCCAGACACACCAGACAAAGCACCTGCCTCTTGGCTCGCGGCATTGACGTCTTTGGCTGCAGGCTTAACGAAACGATGGACAGCCAAGCGAAATGTGAATAAACTTTGCCAAAACCCACAAAGCCGTCGATAAACTAATTAAAATGCTTACCTCAAACAGTGGGCCGCATGCGACAGAGTCGCGGCAGAAGCTCAGCTTTGGGAATGCGGAAAAATAAATAAATTAAAGACAGATTTACATATCTGTAAATAATTCCTTTAATGACATGGCTTTGCATAGCAACGAGTCGAGAGAGGCTGGATCGAAATGCGATCAAAGATATTCAGAATAAACGAGAATATTGATTGAGCTTTAAGCTAAGAGAAGCTTAAGAGTGTTTTGGCTACATTGAACTCTGGCTTCTGTTGGGCTTCGCTGGGTTCCACTGTGGCGCAGCGCCTTGCGGCGCAGATTTCGCCTTTGACTATGCGACTTATGCATAATTAATGGCTGGCGGAGAGATTCGTCAACAACAGCGGCTGGCTTTAATCCGCGTCGGCACAGTTTCAGTTTTATTTTCAGTTTCAATTGCCAATGTCTGACAAATGGCGAAAGTCTCTTGCCGCGAACTCCACCCATAAATTTGCATATTTAATAAGTTGATGCGTTTTGTGCAACACGCGCCACACAGACACATACACATACGCGTGGCTGTGTATCTGTGTCTGTATCTGCATCTGGGCATAAATATGAATAGTCTCGCGGCTGATGTATGCAAATGCTGTTCACTCATTTTGACGCAGCTCCCCAGGGCCACGTTAATGCGGCATTTGTTGCCAGGGGCTAAAAGCACTCAGTTGGCTTTTAGCGACTCCCGGTTGCACGACAGCCCGACTGCCCGGCTGCCTTGCTTATGCATAAATACATGAAATATGCAAATCCAGAGTACACGTTGCCTCAGCAGCCATAACAACTCACTATCTACTACAGCTAGTCTATGATGTCTCTAAGTATTTCACGTCCATTTTTTTTCTCTTGCTCTCTACTCGCTTTTGTTTTGTCCACTTGCAGTTGGCATGCCACAACCAAAAAAAAAGAAGAGAATCGAAACAACTCTCCCAAGCTGATGGGGCTCTTGTGTATTTGGTTTCTGTTTTAGTTCACTCCGAACTTGTCCAGCTGAAATTGCAAAACTTTTGCTCCACCACGTACAATAAACCTGTGAGTGTGTGTGTGTGTGTGTGTGTGTGTGTGTGTACGTGAGTGTGTTCTAGCTGTGCACACCTGAGCCGCTTTAAGCTCGGCTCCATTATCTTTAAAACGCAAGCATATAAATAAGTAAACAATGCAAATGGCTTTGTGCACCCTGCAGATGCACTCCTACACTCAGAGAAAAATGAGGAATATCAAATCTAAGTCTAAGAGTAAACAAATTGTTTAGAGAAAGTCAAACAAAGACTGCAACGCCAACAGCTACTCTAAACATCATAACTTAATTCATATATAAATACTCATTCACTATTGATGAAGATGATGATTAAAGTGTTCACCTTGGGCTATGCTTTATCGTCTAATAAAAGGCTAAGAAACAATGGAAATTCATTGGCTGGCATTGCAATTATGTTGTTAGCATTTGCGAGACACAATA